>APFE031266962.1:28528-63616 GCA_000404065.3 Pinus taeda | reverse complement strand
ATAATATGTTTGAGAACATATTATATTTTTGAAAATATTATAGAACATCAAATAACTCTTATACCATATCAAATTACAAGATGGTATACAACTATATGTGTGTGATGTCCCCAGAGAATGTAAATATTTGATTTTCACTGTGGTAAAAGACAAAACTAAGTATGACATTGTTAACTGTTTTTAAAATTGAATAGTATTTTTACTCATTATTATGTGCTTTAAAATATATTTGGGTAATAAATACTTCTTGAAATGCTGGCAACTTCTGAGAGGGAAGTTGGGGGAAAGACAATTGTTGACACTGCAATCAAACTACCTTCCCTAACTGGAAAAGCTTCCAGAGAAAAGGGGGAAGGGAGGCAAAAATTTGCACTGTAGGGACAGCCAAAAAAAAAAAAAAAGGAAAAAAGACTGGCTAAGTCTGGTGAGGACCAGATAGCCAAGCACGAGGTGCGTGCATCTTGTTGAGGGCTATGGGCCTGCAAGAGAGCTAGGGGGAGATTCTGGTCTTGACGACGAATCTCATGGTTGGGTGGTCAAGAGAAAGCAAAGATTTCAGGTGAATTTCTGTAGAGCAGCTACAACTCGAGTGGTCCAGGTAAGTAAAAGCTTCTGGTGAAATTTGTCTCAGTAATTATCATATATTCCATAATGTTAATTTCCAAACGGAAAAATTACAGTGTGAGCAGTGGATGTTTATTAAGGGAACTCGACCTTCTTACTGTTATTATGCATACCATATTGTTAATTGCCCAAAAGAAAATTACAGTGGTGAACAGTAGATGATTATTAAGGAGGGTTTGACCCCTTTACGGTTCTCTGTGTATCGAATTCTGGGAACCAAGCACTACTGTGCGGTATGTCTATTTTCAATAAAACAATAATGATAGACACTTCTAACTGCAATAGAGGGTTAAAGGAAGCACCCATAGGACCGATGATTCACTGTAATTAGAAGGGTTATCTCAAGGTCCGGTAAATTCTAATGTCCAAAAATTAGATAGCCATAAAACCATAGACTGTGGAATTATCCGGATTCAGGATATACATGGTGTCACTTACCGGAAGTAACAAACAACAGAAATATGAACGCAAACTATTATACAGAGTTATCAGGAAGTCTGTAAGGGGAAGGGTAATCTTGATCCCTTAAATTTGCATTTACAATAGAATAAGAAATTAGGAGTCAACCGGGTAGAAACTGCCAGTTGTGGCACAATATAAACCAATGCTGGAATTGCAAAACTACTAAAATACCTTCATAATTAAAAAAATAAGATTATGCGACAGCGGCATCGACATTAATTCCAGAGATTTAACTAATGACAAATAAATAACCTTTTCCCTGTACTGTAACAAGGTTCTCAGACAACAAGAACACTGAGATGTTTGAGGAATGAATACTTAAGAAAAATAGAACAGAATAAGTAAAGATTATATTCAGAGACATAGGAACAGTTCCGCCATAAACAAATAGAAAACAACCACATGGCAATAAATATATATATAGTAATATATAATATATATTATATATATATATATATATATATAGCGATAGTATATCCAATTCAATATGCATAAAATTTGCAGAAGGACACACTTTTAAATCTTGTGAGAACGGAGCTAAGGTTCTCAGTATCATGCTAGGGTCTGTAATAATAAACATTCCACATGAGTTGAAATTCCATATACGAATTTAAATATCAACATTCAAAAGTATTGTAATACAGGGCAAATATTACAACTATACTGAAAGAAAAATGGAGCAGAAGCCGTAAAGAACCCAGCCCTATCCATTATATAACAGTCAAATATTACTTCGGACTCCAAGGCCCTTACAGTAACGTAAAAAAAACAAAGATTTATACTCTAGTCAGTGAAATCGGGAATCCGGGCTATTTGGGTATTCCCGTAGACATCCTACAAATCAAATAAAAATTGTCTACAAGCAGTATAACTGAAACGGGACCAGACGGAGGCGTTAAAGCCTGAGGGTGTGCCAAGCCTTGACCATGGTTGTTCAGGGGCAGAGAGCCCATTTAATCTCTGAGAAAAGTCCATAGGTACCCCGTTCTGGGTACTCCAGCCAATACCTTTAAATCTGAAAGCAAGCAATATATATATATATATATATATATATATATATATATTATATATATATAAACCCTGAAACGACAGCTAACAAGCATGAATACCCTTGACAACATACATGCGGGTATGGAAACTTACCTGGTGAGCGGCGCGGAATGACGAAGTTCTGAAGGCTTTGTCATTCTCCGTAGAAGAGGGCACTTCGTCTTTGGAGTCCTCCTTCACACATTCGAAAGCATAAAAAAAAAATTATTAACAGTCATAAACTTATCGACCCTGCAAGGAGGGAAAGAAAACAAATAAAAAAAATATGTATAAGTTGAATACAACGAATAATTTCACCTGCATATAGAATTTCGAAAGCGCTTGATGGTTAGCTCCTGGACAGCAAGTAGGTTCTCATATGAATAGTTAACAGGTGAACCCCGGAGCGCAGAGAGGCGAAGCTAAACTGGAACTGGTGCCAAGGCCAAATGGATAGAATGGGAATTCGAGCCAACGTAACATTGTACACAAAACCCTCAGGTAAATCTCCACCCTCGGATCCAGATTTGTTGATCCGAACCGTTGGAGATAAGCAAGGATCGAGGAGCACAGCAGCCGAGGGTACGATGCCACACCAGATCACATGTTGGAGCAAAGAATGGATACAGAGCAAGCCAGGTGTTTAGCGCAGGAGAAATCGGATAACCAGTGATTTAATGCAAACCAACCACCATTTCTCGAAATATAACTCTGGTCACCTAAAACATTAAATCCAACGCATGTAACCGGAAAACGTTACACAAATAATTCGTGATGTGGCATTATGTGGCGCTAAGTGGGTGCGCTACAGTAAAAGAAATAATTTTTTTTTATTACTATAGTGGAGTTGTGACAATGTGTGAAACTTAAATATATATATAGATATATAAAATATATAAAATATAAAATTTTAACTAAATATTAATAATCTCTCTCACTTCAATTCCTCATTATTTTATAAAGTAATCAAATTTCTCAAACATTTTAACCTATTTTATAATGTTTATTTTCTCTCATTTAAGTTCTAATAAGTATGGAGTATTCACTTAAATTCATGTACATAATTTTTGAATTCTTTTAAAATATTCATATTTTTTCTTCCGAAAATTCCACCAAACTTTTTAAGCTGGGTTACAATATTTATCTATAATAAAATAACTTAAAAAGTTATTTCATGTTTAGACTTACTTTTTAATTTGATTCAGTTAAAAAGATGTCCAAGTTTGGATACGTAGTCGAGAACACCTTAGAACTACACGAGTTTATTTTAAAATAATAAAATCATTACGAAGTGAAGTCGGGCAGCCTATAGGTACGTACTTATTTGATAGGGTTTAAACACAATTCACTTACGGTCAAGTTAGAACATGAAAACAATTGAAATTCTAAACCTAAATTAATTGTACTGAATTTCCATTGATCCAAATATTGTTCAACAGAATTTAAGTTGTTTCAGGTGAAAATCACAACAATTTAATGGCACTTCAATTTAATTAAATTCAAAATGATAAGTAAATTCTGCAAAAATTTCAACAGTCCGCTGAAGGGGAATGTACTGCACTTGCAAATGATAAGAAAAGGCCCATTTCTCGCTCATCTTGTGGCGGCCTACAGATTTTCATTTGATTGGAATTTGAATATATCTATTTTCTACAAATTTTCTTGTCAAAATCTTGATTCAACTTATGTAATTCTAGGCATTTTTTTTCCCGAAAGGAGCCTGTAACAATTGAATTACTGCTGTGATTTAAGAAATAAAGTAAAAAAGGT
Source organism: Pinus taeda (assembly GCA_000404065.3). Taxonomy (NCBI): domain Eukaryota; kingdom Viridiplantae; phylum Streptophyta; class Pinopsida; order Pinales; family Pinaceae; genus Pinus; species Pinus taeda. Next base: position 59,731 of record APFE031266962.1, on the reverse strand, counting down.
ATACAACTTAAACACTAATGCAGGAAACCTAATGTTTCAACATGTCACCATAGCCCTAAAACGGAAATGCAAAGAAAATCACAAATTGACTGAGTGGTATTGTGCCAATGGATTACTGGGATAACTGTGACTAAACTCTGGTAATTGGGAATGTCGGCTCTCACAAGCTCAAGTGTCATGCCCTGAGGAATCGGGCGCTCCGCACGACGGGCGGGCGACCCACACGACGGGCGAACAAGCCTTCATCCGGCAATGTGCACGACCTGGGCGCCGGGCAAGGCACACAAAATACAAGTTGATGGTTGAAGGGCACGCACATAACGGGCGGGCGACACGAGGGCGACCTGCGCCCGAGGGGCGGACGCCCTGAACGAAGTCATTAATGGAACAAAACGTGCACGGGTGACCTGTGGCGAAAACAGTTCAGGAGACAAGTCTGGCACAGCGGATAGAACTCGGCAAAGGCACGGCAGACACACCCATCGGAGCAGGTATCGGTCGGGTATCGACGGGTTCAGAATTCGGTTGGACAGCAAGTCGAGAGAACGGGCAAACATAACCGGTGAGACGCAGCATCACACGGACAGCAGGGGCGGGTCGTGCGACGACCACCCCGAACAATGGACGACCGGTTGGAAGGACGGACGGGCGTTGAACGATGGGCGGAGGGCCGCACGAAGGTGCGCCCACCCACCCGGGACAAACAGTGTAAGCGGACGGGCGAACTGACGTTCGAACGGTCGAGCTCGTAACGGGTTGGCAGTACCATAGCGCGGGTGCGGTGTGCAGCAGCACACAGGCAGCGACACCGCGGGTAGAGAGTTGGGACGTGCGAACATTGGAACAGGCAGAAATAACCGGTGGGCGCAGCGTGCAGCACCACACGGGCAGCATGGGCGGGTCGTGCGACGACCGCCCCCAACACACACAAAGGATGGAGGATCGGTTGATAGAGCGGGCGAAGTCCGAACAATGGGCGGAGGGCTGCACGAAGGTGCGCCCACCCACCCGGGCAAACGACGAATAAACAGCATAACGTTGGCGGTGGCAAGCATCATGTGGGCGACATGGTTAACGAAGAGATGTAACACTTGTAAAATAAATTACATGGCTTATGAGCATATGTAAATATGCGTAAGAGTAAGGGTGTAATGGAATAATATAACATGTACATGACTTATGTAATGGAGAAACGTACATGGGGGTGACCGACATAAATTATGGGCACGTAATGTTATGAGGTCATTAAAATAATGTAAATGTAATTATACGTGGACTTCACATGTTAAAAGGAGGTCAGATTTATGTTAAGTGGACCCTTGCAACATAAAGGGAGAAGCGTATATATATGGGAGAGCATGAGGCTCATTCCCATCATCGAACTCACTTGGAGTCTCTCACATAAACAAAGGACGAGCGAAGGATGTGCGCAGTTCTAATGTGCATGAAGCTAAGGGAAGTTTCGTAGATCCAAGCTCGGTTATGTGAGGAATGTTGGCTCGGTTCAAAGGGAGTTGGGTGCATGGGTTTGGCAGAAGTAGATGAGCGTTTGGACGGCCAGTTTGGGTCCTCGCTCTTGAAACGAAGGAGCAGATCTACGCACAATTAAGGCTACCTTAAGCCTTGTTGAAGTCTAACGAAGGGAGGACGAGGTTCTCTTGGAGTTGGTCGAAAACAGAGGTTTGCACATAGAGTTGTGCAGGACAAAATATTGCAGCCGAGGGAAGGTTCTTGTACACGGTCGTGGACTGTGGTGACTATGCCGGTCTTGGCACACAAAGTCGCATGGTAGATGCGCACGGTATTGTAAAGGGACGGCATATGTAACAAGGCTTTTCTGCCTGTTGTAATTCGTGTTGGCCACGGGCACACGATCATTGTATAAAATTTGACAAGTTAATAAAATGATTGAGGGTGCAATCGCTCGGGAGTTGCCCCTCCCAAAACAATTATGTGTTAATGTTCGGTTTCTGCATTATATGGTAATTGTGTTGGCTAAGAATTATACAAGGTTAAATGGTTAATTGAGCATGAATTATAATTAGCAGAATTATAATGTTTATTGTTCGGTTATAAGTTTTACAGTCGAATACTTATTCGTGAAGTAGAATTAAGTGTTGTGAAGTGAAGGCGTAGTCCACATACGCTCTATTAGAGCGTACGGTGGTGCCGCACCCGCCCAATAAAAGAAAACAAAGATTGGGGGCGTGACAGATGGTATCAGAGCTCGGTTGGAGCTGGTGAGCAGATCGCTCGTGACGGTTGACAGGTGAAGATAAGGTTATGGAGAACGACCGGAGTGTTGTAACCTTGATGATTTGTGGCAGAGATGTTCAAGCGTTGGCAAGAACGGGAGGCCCATATAACCTTATATCGGCACGGTTAGCGGAAGAAGTGGGACTGTTATCTACCATGGACGAATGGGAGATAACCTCGTGGAACTTGGCATTGGGTACAATACAAGATGTACCTGTACAGATGGAAGGGCGTAGTGGACAGCTGGACTTCGTAGTGATAAACACGGATGGCATTGATGTAATGCTTGGGCGAGAAGGGCTTCTTCAAATCAGTCAGGCAGTGGAACGAGGTGAAATTGCAGACCAAGAAAAGGAAGCCATATCGACCGAAGATGCTGAGAACGTGGCTATGATGGAGGTCAGACTTGAAGACAACCGAGACAAGCCGGAATCATGCAACTCATGGGCATGGGCAGATGAGAGTACTCATACAGAAGGGCCATGTGATGATGAAGATATGGTGAAGGGCGAACTTGAGTTTAATCAAGTTGAACCAGAGTCATACAGTTTAGCAACATGGGTGGACACTCTCGATGATGAGAGCTCGATGGAGGCAAAACTTGAAGGTGCTCAGGTTGAACCGGGATCGTGCTGCTTATCGACATGGACGGGTGATAACACTCACATAGAAGAACAAGACATGGCAAGTTTGGGAGAAGGCGAAGGGAAGCTCTCATACAGGTTGAGGCGGTTGGAAAAGGAGAATCCTCGTATTCATGACAAGCTTGCAGTCTTGGAGAAGAACGTTGAAGACGAACTTCTTCAACTTGGTTGGACAATGGAGCAAGATCAGGTTGCAGATTGTATGACCGATGATGTTGCAGACGTGACTATGACCGAGAATAGACTTGAACTTGATCGAGTTGGACAACGATCGGGCAGTTTGCATACATGTATAGATGAAGGTACTCTCATAGAGAGACCTCATGACAAAGATACAGGTGTTTCATATGGGCATTTGGTAGATGGACCGGGTGCAGGAAGAGGCAAAATCATTTTGTCTATGCTATGGAGGATCGTACCATGGATGTTCATGATGGGATTTTGTACGAAGAAGCAAAGGTTGACAGCGGTTGCAGGGCTTGTTGGGGTTACTTGTGACCTTATGGTGAGAGGTGCAAGGGCCCGTGACAAGGGTGGAACGTGATGATCGTTGCGGATGATCGGGTCATGCTTTAGCCACATGGCTAAGTGCCCGGAATGACTCATGGACAGTTGAAGAGGGCACACGCTTGGTGATGTTTGGGTGGACTTCTCATGGCCGAGACCAAGAGCAAGTCTTGATGACACTTTGGTGGAGTAGTTATGGTGAAGGAAAACTCATGACATGACTGATGACGAGGTTGGTGACTGAGTTCACTAAACCGAAGATGACAGTTTGGTGATCGAATGGAGATCATCGCGGATGAGGCTAAATGTTGGTTGCTGGCGAAATTCGGTGGGAGACCACTGGGACGGAATGTTGTCGGGACAACAACGTCTTAGGGTGGGGGAGGATGTCATGCCCTGAGGAATCGGGCGCTCCGCACGATGGGCGGGCGACCCACACGACGGGCGAACAAACCTTCATCCGGCAATGTGCACGACCCAGGCGCCGGGCAAGGCACACAAGATACAAGTTGATGGTTGAAGGGCACACACATAACGGGCGAGCGACATGAGGGCGACCCACGCCCGAGGGGCGGACGCCCTGAACGAAGTCATCAATGGAACAAAACGTGCACGGGTGACCTGTGGCGAAAACAATTCAGGAGACAAGTCTGGCACAGCGGATAGAACTCGACAAAGGCACAGCGGACACACCCATCGGAGCGGGTAGTGGTCGGGTATCGACGGGTTCAGAATTCGGGTGGACATTTCGTCGAGAGAACAGGCAAACATAACCGGTGAGACGCAGCATCACACGGGCAGCAGGGGCGGGTCGTGCGACGACCACCCCGAACAATGGACGACCGGTTGGAAGGACGGACGGGCGTTGAACGATGGGCGGAGGGCCGCATGAAGGTGCGCCCACCCACCCGGGACAAACAGTGTAAGCGGACGGGCGAACTGACGTTCGAACGGTCGAGCATGTAACCGGTTGGCAGTACCACAACGCGGGCACGGCGTGCAGCAGCACACAGGCAGCGACACCGCGGGTAGAGAGTCGGGACGTGCGAACGTTGGAACAGGCAGACATAACCGGTGGGCGCAGCGTGCAGCACCACACGGGCAGCAGGGGCGGGTCGTGCGACGACCGCCCCGTACACACACACAGGATGGAGGACCGGTTGATAGAGCGGGCGAAGTCCGAACAGTGGGCGGAGGGCTGCACGAAGGTGCGCCCACCCGCCCGGGCAAACGACGTATAAACAGCATAATGTTTGTGGTGGCAAGCATCATGTGGGCGACATGGTTAACGAAGAGATGTGACACATGTAAAATAAATTACATGGCTTATGAGCATATGTAAATATGCGTAAGAGTAAGGGTGTAATGGAATAATATAACATGTACATGACTTATGTAATGGAGAAACGTACATGGGGGTGACCGACATAAATTATGGGCACGTAATGTTATGAGGTCATTAAAATAATGTAAATGTAATTATACATGGACTTCACATGTTAAAAGGAGGTCAGATTTATGTTAAGTGGACCCTTGCAACATAAAGGGAGAAGCGTATATATATGGGAGAGCATGAGGCTCATTCCCATCATCGAACTCACTTGGAGTCTCTCAGATAAACAAAGGATGAGCGAAGGATGTGCGCAGTTCTAATGCGCATGAATCTAAGGGAAGTTTCGTAGATCCAAGCTCGGTTATGTGAGGAATGTTGGCTCGGTTCAAAGGGAGTTGGGTGCATGGGTTTGGCAGAAGTAGATGAGCGTTTGGATGGCCAGTTTGGGTCCTCGCTCTTGAAACAAAGGAGCAGATCTACGCACAATTAAGGCTACCTTAAGCCTTGTTGAAGTCTAACGAAGGGAGGACGAGGTTCTCTTGGAGTTGGTCGAAAACAGAGGTTTGCACATAGAGTTGTGCAGGACAAAATATTGCAGCCGAGGGAAGGTTCTTGTACACGGTCGTGGACTGTGGTGACTATGCCGGTCTTGGCACACAAAGTCGCATGGTAGATGCGCACGGTATTGTAAAGGGACGGCATATGTAACAAGGCTTTTCTGCCTGTTGTAATTCATGTTGGCCACGGGCACACGATCATTGTATAAAACTTGACAAGTTAATAAAATGATTGAGGGTGCACTCGTTCAGGAGTTGCCCCTCCCAAAACAATTATGTGTTAATGTTCGGTTTCTGCATTATATGGTAATTGTGTTGGCTAAGAATTATACAAGGCTAAATGGTTAATTGAGCATGAATTATAATTAGCAGAATTATAATGTTTATTGTTCGGTTATAAGTTTTACAGTCGAATACTTATTCGTGAAGTAGAATTAAGTGTTGTGAAGTGAAGGCATAGTCCATATACGCTCTATTAGAGTGTACGGTGGTGCCGCACCCACCCAATAAAAGAAAAAAAAGATTGGGGGCATGACAGATGGTATCAGAGCTCGGTTGCAGCTGGTGAGCAGATCGCTCGTGACGGTTGACAGGTGAAGATAAGGTTATGGAGAACGACCGGAGTGTTGTAACCTTGATGATTTGTGGCAGAGATGTTCAAGCGTTGGCAAGAATAGGAGGCCCATATAACCTTATATCGGCACGGTTAGCGGAAGAAGTGGGACTATTATCTACCATGGACGAATGGGAGATAACCTCGTGGAACTTGGCATTGGGTACAATACAAGATGTACCTGTACAGATGGAAGGGCGCAGTGGACAGCTGGACTTCGTAGTGATAAACACGGATGGCATTGATGTAATGCTTGGGCGAGAAGGGCTTCTTCAAATCAGTCAAGCAGTGGAACGAGGTGAAATTGCAGACCAAGAAAAGGAAGCCATATCGACCGAAGATGCTGAGAACGTGGCTATGATGGAGGTCAGACTTGAAGACAACCGAGACAAGCCGGAATCATGCAACTCATGGGCATGGGCAGATGAGAGTACTCATACGAAAGGGCCATGTGATGATGAAGATATGGTGAAGGGCGAACTTGAGTTTAATCAAGTTGAACCAGAGTCATACAGTTCGGCAACATGGGTGGACACTCTCAATGATGAGAGCTCGATGGAGGCAAAACTTGAAGGTGCTCAGGTTGAACCAGGATCGTGCTGCTTATCGACATGGACGGGTGATAACACTCACATAGAAGAACAAGACATGGCAAGTTTGGGAGAAGGCGAAGGGAAGCTCTCATACAGGTTGAGGCGGTTGGAAAAGGAGAATCCCCGTATTCATGACAAGCTTGCAGTCTTGGAGAAGAACGTTGAAGATGAACTTCTTCAACTTGGTTGGACAATGGAGCAAGATCAGGTTGCAGATTGTATGACCGATGATGTTGCAGACGTGACTATGACCGAGAATAGACTTGAACTTGATCGAGTTGGACAACGATCGGGCAGTTTGCATACATGTATAGATGAAGGTACTCTCATAGAGAGACCTCATGACAAAGATACAGGTGTTTCATATGGGCATTTGGTAGATGGACCGGGTGCAGGAAGAGGCAAAATCAGTTTGCCTATGCTATGGAGGATCGTACCATGGATGTTCATGATGGGATTTTGTACGAAGAAGCAAAGGTTGACAGCGGTTGCAGGGCTTGTTGGGGTTACTTGTGACCTTATGGTGAGAGGTGCAAGGGCCCGTGACAAGGGTGGAATGCGCTGATCGTTGCGGATGATCGGGTCATGCTTTAGCCACATGGCTAAGTGCCCGGCATGACTCATGGACAGTTGAAGAGGGCACACGCTTGGTGATGTTTGGGTGGACTTCTCATGGCCGAGACCAAGAGCAAGTCTTGATGACACTTTGGTGGAGGAGTTATGGTGAAGGAAAACTCATGACATGAATGATGACGACGTTGGTGACTGAGTTCACTAAACCGAAGATGACAGTTTGGTGACTGAATGGAGATCATCGCGGATGAGGCTAAATGTTGGTTGCTGACGAAATTCGGTGGGAGACCACTGGGACGGAATGTTGTCGGGACAACAACGTCTTAGGGTGGGGGAGGATGTCATGCCCTGAAGAATCGGGCGCTCCCCACGACGGGCGGGCGACCCACACGACGGGCGAACAAGCCTTCATCCGGCAATGTGCACGACCGGGGCGTCGGGCAAGGCACACAAAATACAAGTTGACGGTTGAAGGGCACGCACATAACGGGCGGGCGACACGAGGGCGACCCGCGCCCGAGGGGCGGACGCCCTGAACGAAGTCATCAATGGAACAAAACGTGCACGGGTGACCTGTGGCGAAAACAGTTCAAGAGACAAGTCTGGCACAGCGGATAGAACTCGGCAAAGGCACAGCGGACACATCCATCGGAGCGGGTAGAGGTTGGGTATCGACGGGTTCAGAATTCGGGTGGACAGAAAGTCGAGAGAACGAGCGAACATAACCGGTGAGACGCAGCATCACACGGGCAGCAAGGGCGGGTCGTGCGACGACCACCCCGAACAATGGACGACCGGTTGGAAGGACGGACGGGCGTTGAACGATGGGCGGAGGGCCACACGAAGGTGCGCCCACCCACCCGGGACAAACAGTGTAAGCGGACGGGCGAACTGACGTTCGAACGGTCGAGCACGTAATGGGTTGGCAGTACCACAGTGCGGGCGCGGCGTGCAGTAGCACACAGGCAGCGACACCGCGGGTAGAGAGTCGGGACGTGCGAACGTTGGAACAGGCAGACATAACCGGTGGGCGCAACGTGCAGCACCACACGGGCAGCAGGGGCGGGTCGTGCGACGACCGCCCCCAACACACACACAGGATGGAGGACTGGTTGATAGAGCGGGTGAAGTCCGAACAATGGGCGGAGGGCTGCACGAAGGTGCGCCCACCCGCCCGGGCAAACGACGTATAAACAGCATAACGTTGGCGGTGGCAAGAATCATGTGGGCGACATGGTTAACGAAGAGATGTGACACATGTAAAATAAATTACATGGCTTATGAGCATATGTAAATATGCGTAAGAGTAAGGGTGTAATGGAATAATATAACATGTACATGACTTATGTAATGGAGAAACGTACATGGGGGTGACCGACATAAATTATGGGCACGTAATGTTATGAGGTCATTAAAATAATGTAAATGTAATTATACGTGGACTTCACATGTTAAAAGAAGGTCGGCTTTATGTTAAGTGGACCCTTGCAACATAAAGGGAGAAGCGTATATATATGGGAGAGCATGAGGCTCATTCCCATCATCGAACTCACTTGGAGAGTCTCACATAAACAAAGGACGAGCGAAGGATGTGCGCAGTTCTAATGCGCATGAAGCTAAGGGAAGTTTCGTAGATCCAAGCTCGGTTATGTGAGGAATGTTGGCTTGGTTCAAAGGGAGTTGGGTGCATGGGTTTGCCAGAAGTAGATGAGCGTTTGGACAGCCAGTTTGGGTCCTCGCTCTTGAAACGAAGGAGCAGATCTACGCACAATTAAGGCTACCTTAAGCCTTGCTGAAGTCTAACGAAGGGAGGACGAGGTTCTCTTGGAGTTGGTCGAAAACAGAGGTTTGCACATAGAGTTGTGCAGGACAAAATATTGCAGCCGAGGGAAGGTTCTTGTACACGGTCGTGGACTGTGGTGACTATGCCGGTCTTGGCACACAAAGTCGCATGGTAGATGCGCACGGTATTGTAAAGGGACGGTATATGTAACAAGGCTTTTCTGCCTGTTGTAATTCGTGTTGGCCGCGGGCACACAATCATTGTATAAAACTTGACAAGTTAATAAAATGATTGAGGGTGCACTCGTTCGGGAGTTGCCCCTCCCAAAACAATTATGTGTTAATGTTCGGTTTTTGCATTATATGGTAATTGTGTTGGCTAAGAATTATACAAGGTTAAATGGTTAATTGAGCATGAATTATAATTAGCAGAATTATAATGTTTATTGTTCGGTTATAAGTTTTACAATCGAATACTTATTCGTGAAGTAGAATTAAGTGTTGTGAAGTGAAGGCATAGTCCATATACGCTCTATTAGAGCGTACGGTGGTGCCGCACCCGCCCAATAAAAGAAAAAAAAGATTGGGGGCGTGACAGATGGTATCAGAGCTCGGTTGGAGCTGGTGAGCAGATCGCTCGTGACGGTTGACAGGTGAAGATAAGGTTATGGAGAACGACCGGAGTGTTGTAACCTTTATGATTTGTGGCAGAGATGTTCAAGCGTTGGCAAGAACGGGAGGCCCATATAACCTTATATCGGCATGGTTAGCGGAAGAAGTGGGACTGTTATCTACCATGGATGAATGGGAGATAACCTCGTGGAACTTGGCATTGGGTACAATACAAGATGTACCTGTAGAGATGGAAGGGCGCAGTGGACAGCTGGACTTCGTAGTGATAAACACGGATGGCATTGATGTAATGCTTGGGCGAGAAGGGCTTCTTCAAATCAGTCAGGCAGTGGAACGAGGTGAAATTGCAGACCAAGAAAAGGAAGCCATATCGACCGAAGATGCTGAGAACGTGGCTATGATGGAGGTCAGACTTGAAGACAACCGAGACAAGCCGGAGTCATGCAACTCATGGGCATGGGCAGATGAGAGTACTCATATGGAAGGGCCATGTGATGATGAAGATATGGTGAAGGGCGAACTTGAGTTTAATCAAGTTGAACCAGAGTCGTACAGTTCGGCAACATGGGTGGACACTCTCGATGATGAGAGCTCGATGTAGGCAAAACTTGAAGGTGCTCAGGTTGAACCAGGATCGTGCTGCTTATCGACATGGACGGGTGATAACACTCACATAGAAGAACAAGACATGGCAAGTTTGGGAGAAGGCGAAGGGAAGCTCTCATGCAGGTTGAGGCGGTTGGAAAAGTAGAATTCCCGTATTCATGACAAGCTTGCAGTCTTGGAGAAGAACGTTGAAGATGAACTTCTTCAACTTGGTTGGACAATGGAGCAAGATCAGGTTGCAGATTGTATGACCGATGATGTTGCAGACGTGACTATGACCGAGAATAGACTTGAACTTGATCGAGTTGGACAACGATCGGGCAGTTTGCATACATGTATAGATGAAGGTACTCTCATAGAGAGACCTCATGACAAAGATACAGGTGTTTCATATGGGCATTTGGTAGATGGACCGGGTGCAGGAAGAGGCAAAATCAGTTTGCCTATGCTATGGCGGATCGTACCATGGATGTTCATGATGGGATTTTGTACGAAGAAGCAAAGGTTGACAGCGGTTGCAGGGCTTGTTGGGGTTACTTGTGACCTTATGGTGAGAGGTGCAAGGGCCCGTGACAAGGGTGGAACGTGATGATCGTTGCGGATGATCGGGTCATGCTTTAGCCACATGGCTAAGTGCCCGGCATGACTCATGGACAGTTGAAGAGGGCACACGCTTGGTGATGTTTGGGTGGACTTCTCATGGTCGAGACCAAGAGCAAGTCTTGATGACACTTTGGTGGAGGAGTTATGGTTAAGGAAAACTCATGACATGACTGATGACGAGGTTGGTGACTGAGTTCACTAAACCGAAGATGACAGTTTGGTGACCGAATGGAGATCATCGTGGATGAGGCTAAATGTTGGTTGCTGGCGAAATTCGGTGGGAGACCACTGGGACAGAATGTTGTCGGGACAACAACGTCTTAGGGTGGGGGAGGATGTCATGCCCTGAGGAATCGGGCGCTCCGCACGACGGGCGAACAAACCTTCATCCGACAATGTGCACGACCCGAGCGCCGGGCAAGGCACACAAAATACAAGTTGATGGTTGAAGGGCACACACATAACGGGCGGGCGACACGAGGGCGACCCGCGCCCGAGGGGCGGACGCCCTGAACGAAGTCATCAATGGAACAAAACGTGCACGGGTGACCTGTGGCGAAAACCGTTCAGGAGACAAGTCTGGCACAGCGGATAGAACTCAACAAAGGCACAGCGGACACACCCATCGGAGCGGGTAGAGGTCGGGTATCGACGGGTTCAGAATTCGGGTGGACAGAAAGTCGAGAGAACGGGCAAACATAACCGGTGAGACGCAGCATCACACGGGCAGCAGGGGCGAGTCGTGCGACGACCACCCCGAACAATGGACGACCGGTTGGAAGGACGGACAAGCGTTGAACGATGGGCGGAGGGCCACACGAAGGTGCGCCCACCCACCCGGGACAAACAGTGTAAGCGGACGGGCGAACTGACGATCGAACGGTCGAGCACGTAACGGGTTGGCAGTACCACAACGCGGGCGCGGCGTGCAGCAGCACACAGGCAGCGACACCGCGGGTAGAGAGTCGGGACGTGCGAACGTTGGAACAGGCAGACATAACCGGTGGGCGCAGCGTGCAGCACCACACGGGCAGCAGGAGCGGGTCGTGCGACGACCGCCCCGAACACACACACAGGATGGAGGACCGGTTGATAGAGTGGGTGAAGTCCGAACAGTGGGCGGAGGGCACCCGCCCGGGCAAACGACTTATAAACAGCATAACGTTGGCGGTGGCAAGCATCACGTGGGCGACATGGTTAACGAAGAGATGTGACACATGTAAAATAAATTACATGGCTTATGAGCATATGTAAATATGCGTAAGAGTAAGGGTGTAATGGAATAATATAACATGTACATGACTTATGTAATGGAGAAACGTACATGGGGGTGACCGACATAAATTATGGGCACGTAATGTTATGAGGTCATTAAAATAATGTAAATGTAATTATACGTGGAGTTCACATGTTAAAAGGAGGTCGACTTTATGTTAAGTGGACCCTTGCAACATAAAGGGAGAAGCGTATATATATGGGAGAGCATGAGGCTCATTCCCATCATCAAACTCACTTGGAGTCTCTCACATAAACAAAGGAAGAGCGAAGGATGTGCGCAGTTCTAATGCACATGAAGCTAAGGGAAGTTTCGTAGATCCAAGCTCGGTTATGTGAGGAATGTTGGCTCGGTTCAAAGGGAGTTGGGTGCACGGGTTTGGCAGAAGTAGATGAGCGTTTGGACGGCCGGTTTGGGTCCTCGCTCTTGAAACGAAGGAGCAGATCTACGCACAATTAAGGCTACCTTAAGCCTTGCTGAAGTCTAATGAAGGGAGGACGAGGTTCTCTTGGAGTTGGTCGAAAACAGAGGTTTGCACATAGAGTTGTGCAAGACAAAATATTGCAGCCGAGGGAAGGTTCTTGTACACGGTCGCGGACTGTGGTGATTATGCCGGTCTTGGCACACAAAGTCTCATGGTAGATGCCCACGGTATTGTAAAGGGACGGCATATGTAACAAGGCTTTTCTGCCTGTTGTAATTCGTGTTGGCCACGGGCACACGATCATTGTATAAAACTTGACAAGTTAATAAAACGATTGAGGGTGCACTCGTTCGGGAGTTGCCCCTCCCAAAACAATTATGTGTTAATGTTCGGTTTCTTCATTATATGGTAATTGTGTTGGCTAAGAATTATACAAGGTTAAATGGTTAATTGAGCATGAATTATAATTAGCAGAATTATAATGTTTATTGTTCGGTTATAAGTTTTACAGTCGAATACTTATTCGTGAAGTAGAATTAAGTGTTGTGAAGTGAAGGCGTAGTCCATATACACTCTATTAGAGCATACGGTGGTGCCGCACCCACCCAATAAAAGAAAAAAAAGATTGGGGGCGTGACATCAAGTCTCTCGTTTGCTCCTCCAACGCTCTGAGATACTCATACTTCCGCCCATCATTTGTACATGGAAAATACCGTTAGAAACCCCAACCCTATAAAATAATATGCAAAATAAGTAAAGTAATCATGTGCTAATCAAACTGGTAATTAATACATATACCATTTGGGTTGGTGCCAACTGCTCAGCGCTGCTGTCTAGCCACGTGGCAATGAATCCCCTCGTGGCTCCCGTCACCTAAATTGTTTTGTTCGTTTCCTTCATTTGTTGTGATCTCGTGTAGTCGCAGGGCAATTTTCCTTTGGCAGGAAGTAATGGTAGTCCGGACAAAATCGAACATTGGGACAAATCCATAACAGGAGGGTGTTTCAGTAAGGCTAACAGGAGAGTGTTTCAGTAGTCAAGGAGTCACTAGGCGTTTCAGTGTGGAAATATACGTTTCGAATAGAATACAAATGGAAGGAGGGTGTTTCAGTAAGGCTAACAGGAGAGTGTTTCAGTAGTCAAGGAGTCACTAGGCGTTTCAGTGTGGAAATATACGTTTCGAATAGAATACAAATGGAAGGAGGGTGTTTCAGTAGTTCTGGAGTCACTGGGCTTTTCAGTGTGGAAATATACGTTTCGAATAGAACGTAAATAGAAGGAAGTGACGGAGGACGTTTCAAAAGCCCAACCACATTCAATGTAATTAAAGTTAAATGTAATTCTAGCACATGCTTCATAAATGTTTATATGCTATTTGTAACGAAGGACGTGAGGACGTTTCAAAAGCCAGACCACATTCAATGTAATTAAAATTAAATATAATTTTAGCACACGCTTTATAAATGTTTACCTCATAAATTTTGTGTGGATGACAGTTGTCCGGCCAGAATCCGGTAAAAAAATATTCAAAAAATTAAAGGGATGGAATTCATTTTTTTTATAATGGAAATGGATTCAATATCATCTAAAAATTCCAAGTTACTCAAAATTTTGAAGTTTGACACTAAAATTTTCAAAAAATTACCAGATTTTGTCATAATATTATCAAAATTCTCATTATTTTCCAAATTTATTCGTGGTTTTTTAAACTACTCTTCTTTATAATATTGAGATTCTTAAAATTAAAACATGTTCATTTTAAAACATGAGTGAACATATGAAACTGAAAAACATTTTGAAAATCCTTAATTTCATCCACCAAATCATATATATCATAAAGAATATTCTTGAGTTAGTAAAATTAAGACTATCTATCCTTTCTCATATTTTAAAGAATAAAAATTCAATTTATCATATTTAAAAAAAAAAAATTATCTAAAAAGTACGATCCCCCTCCAATCTAGGCTTACAACTCTCCTAATTCTTTCACATGTCTCTACTTCGACTTACCAATGGAATCGATAAAGGCCCATCCCGAACTGTTGGATTCTTAGAAACCGGTACTTCTGGGAAAATCTCCCTCGGAGACCAAGAAGGAACGAGGCTATTCTGAAATAGACACTTTTTAGTTTAAAAAATAATGGAGAAATTAGAGATCGTGTATCTTGAAAGTAGACGCCCTATCAAAGGTGATGTGCCATTTTAAATAGTTGACAGCCATAGTTTACATGTAAAATAAATGGGAAAGACATTAAAGGCACCCATATCCATCAACGTTTCCTATTTATGTAAATTTTACATGAGAATACAGAGATAGGGAAGTTTCCATGTATTACTTTAGGCACCCATATCCATCAACGTTTCTTATTTATGAATAATTTTACATGAGAATACACATAGGCAAGTTTCCATGTATTACTTTTAAGTGAAAAGTGAATGTTCAATTTCCCATTAAAGGCACCCATATCCATCAACGTTTCCTATTTATGAATAAATGTTCAATTCCCCATTAAAGGCACCCATATCCATCAACGTTTCCTATTTATGAATAATTTTACATGAGAATACAGAGATAGGGAAGTTTCCATGTATTAATTTTCGCTGGGAAAGACATTAAAAGGCACCCATATCCATGAAAGTTTCCTATTTATGAATAATTTTACATGAAAGTACAGATAGGGAAGTTTCCATGTATTACTTTTCAGTGAAAAGTGAATGTTCAATTTATTTTTATTGTAGTGATTTGGAAATTATAGGTTATGTGGAAAGTCGAGTAGAAAATTTTCTAGTTTATTTTAATTTTATATGATCCTGGTTATGGTAAGTCTTAAAATTCATGTGAAAAAGACATTAGTTGAAAAAGTTTTCACTTACCACACAGATGGATAATTATTTCCTTCTATAGAGATGAATCATCTCAATTGGGAAAATAAGCCAAGAGGGTATGAGAAGAACATGGAAAGAAACTGGTACCTTGAATGTTAAGGGAATGCAAGACACTACTAGTTAGGGTATTTTGTGTTGGTTAGAGCCAATGGAATCCCTAAGTCAGACTTGTTGAGTCTGTGAGTCCCTAGGTTGGACTTGTACAATCTTGATACCGTTGGATAGACCTTATTAGGTCATTGTCAAACAACTTTCCCAGGAGTGACAAACTGGCTAGAGGGGAAAGATGTGATTTTCATTTTCATTGGTTGGAAAGAGTGGTATTTCTCCTCAGTGAATTCCCTGATAGCTTCAATTTAACAAAACAGAATTTCAAAATCTTAATGATTCTCAAAACCAAATTGTCACTATGAATGGTAGTAATTTATGAAAATTGTTTTGCAAGTAGTGATTGATGACGAAATATATCTTGTAGTTCACTCAGAGAATGAAAAGTGTGTCAAGTTTTAAATGGTAAGGTTCCTATTAAGGATTTGTGGAGAATAGGATGTGAAGAAATATTTCTCTTATGCTACATTTCAAGTCTATGTGTAAGCTAGAATCACTATGAATGGTAGTAATTTATGAAAAAATTGCAAGTAGTGATTGATGACGAAATCTATCTTGTAGTTCACTGTGAATTTAAGAAAATAAAAAGTGTGTCAAGTTTCAAATAGTAAGGTTCCTATTAAGGATTTGTGGATTTCAAATAGTAAGGTTCCTATTAAGGATTTGTGGATTTCAAATGGTAAGGTTCTTATCAAAGATTTGTGGAAAATAAGATGTGAAGAAATATTTCTTTTATGTTAAATTTCAAGTCTATGTATAATCTATTTAAAAACACTAAAAAAAAGTTAGTTCCTAGCCATAGACAAAAATCTAAAGAAGATAGTTTCTACCCATAGACAAAAATCTAAAGAAGACACCATCGTTATTCATGTCAATAAACTAGCATTTGCACCAGAGGTTGCAAAAGAAACGCCGTAAGGCATAAATTCAAGAAGCATTATGACATATAAAGAATCATTGAAGATGAAAATTAGTAGGTGAAGGGTAAAGAGCTAATACCCAATGTCCATTGCATTAAATAGGTCTTGTTGTTTTTGGAAACTTTTTGGCTATGACATCTCCTCGATATTTCATGTGCCATTCATCGTTATGGGCAAAAACAATTCTAGCACTAACTCCTCACAGGAAAGGAAACGTCTTCAAGCAACTAATTTGACATAAGATCAGAAACTGAAACATATATACGCAACTAAAGAGAATAAGAGTAATTGCTCTGTTCATTCGAGGTCAAAATTGAGCTGCCTGTCTCAGATAGCATGCTGCACCAATGACCATTCTCTTCATCTTGCTCATGTCATAAGCATCTTCCAAAAGTGGATTTGCAAGTTCTTTTACAGAACCAGCTGCCAGTAATGGCCTTGCCTAAATTTTGAAATTTACAAGAGATTAAGATTTTGAACCAAGACAAAGAAACCAAAAGAATCCAAAATTATCAAATACAAAACAAGCAAGGACACTAGAGCCCTACCCACATAACTAGGCTTTCTTGGCCTTTAGGATTCTTGTCATTGATTGGTTTTCTTCCAGTTATTAGCTCTAGAAGAACTACTCCAAAGGAATACACGTCCGTCTTCTCATTAACCTTGCCATACATGAAATATTCTGGAGCCAGATACCTGAAATATGATAGCAGCTAGTTTTATGAAGTATTGATTATAAATGACATTTATTTTCCTAAGGAAAGAGCTGGTGTAAAGAAAGAAATGGATATTTACCCAAATGTACCTACAACATCACTACATGTCATATATGCAAGATGTTGTTGAAGCCCATTTGGCCAGCCTAAAATCTGACAACTATTCACAGAATATCTTTAGTTAATGATCCATCAAAATATGATTTGCTAGTTAATGATCAAGCAAATCTTATTATAACATCTCCAACCAAAAAATACAAACAATTCAACAGAAGCTTGAGAACTTGTTTCTCTCACAAAGATCAAGATACTTGAGGTTCGAAGTTTTCAGAAAGCAAAATATAAAATGATTTCACATCTCTATGGATGATAGGATGAGAACAACCTTCATGCAGATAAGTCAAAGCTTCAGCAATTCCAATGGCCACTTTCAGCCTACCTTTCCAATGAGCCTGTGGCTTGTTCTTTCCTCCTGTAACCCAACTTTTTCTGAGAACTGGGAACAACACTTAACACTAAAAAATAATAAAAATCTCCAAGGACGTAACATGATAAATGCATAAAAATTGGCATACTACATACCATAAAGAGTTTCTTCCAGACTTCCTCTCAGTAACAAGTTGTAGAACAAAAAGTACTCCTCGTCAACACAGTAACCAATTAATGAAACAATTTCTTCGTTATGGGCAAAAACAATTCTAGCACTAACTCCTCGTAGTAAAGGAAACGTCTTCAAGCAACTAAATTTGACATAAGTCAGAAACTGAAACATATATACGCAATGAAAGAGTATAAGAGTAATTACTCTATTCATTCGAGGTCAAAACTGAGCTGCCTGCCTTGGACAACATGCTTCACCAATGACCATTCTCTTCATCTCGCTCATGTCATAAGCATCTTTCAAAAGTGGATCTGCAAGTTCTTTTACAAAGCTTGCTGCCAGTAATGGCCTTGCCTAAATTTTGAAATTTACAAGAGATTAAGATTCTGAACCAAGACAACGAAACCAAAAGAATTCAAAATTGTCAAATACAAAACAAGCAAATTCAAAATTGTCAAATACAAAACCAGCAAGGACACTAGAGCCCTACCCACATAACCAAGCTTTCTTTGCCTTTAGGATTCTTGTCATTGATTAGTTTTCTTCCAGTTATTAGCTCTAGAAGAACTACTCCAAAGGAATACACGTCTGTCTTCTCATTAACCTTGCTATACATGAAATATTCTGGAGCCAGATACCTAAAATATGATAGCAGCTAGTTTTATGAAGTCTTGATTATAAATGACATTTATTTTCTTAAGGAAAGAGCTGGTGTAAAGATAGAAATGGATATTTACCCAAATGTAACTACAACATCACTACATGTCATATATGCAGATGTTGTTGAAGCCCATTTGGCCAGCCCAAAATCTGACAACTATTCACAGTGCAAAAGTTCTCATCCAGCAAGATGTTCGCTTGATGTCGCAGTGTATGATCCTATCTCTGCATTGCTCGTGAAAATATGTAATTCCCTGAGCTGTAGCTAAGGAGATGCTGTAGCGAGTATCCCAATCTAGAAACCTTGGATCATTCGAAGATGAACGGAATATCCATTTATCCAGGGATCCATTTGGCAGAAACTCATGGACAAGGAGCCTAAAATGAATAATTTACAAGTTAAATTTCAGTAGTAGTTCTATGATACACACTTTAGCAGGGATTTGTTACCTTAACATATAATATGGGATTGTGGCCTATTCTTTGCTAAGATGAAGATGTGAAAAATCAAAAGGAATGCAAACAAACACTCACCTTTGTAATCCCTCGGAGCAATATCCACAGAGACGAACTAAATTCCTATGGTGAATGGAACCAATCGGTGTCACCTCTGTTTTAAATTCCCTCTCTCCTTGTGGCAGCAATCTCTCCAACCTTTTCACAGCAATCAAAGTTTCAGCTGAGAGTGAACCCTTGTATACAATCCCAAAACCTCCTGCCAAAGCGGTCTCCCATTAGTACAAAACAAATTTTAAAATCAAAACCTTTATATTCTGCAGATAAATTGTTAGGCTTTCATACCAGTTCCAAGCCTCTCTCTGAAGTTGTTTGTCGCAATCTGCAGATTCACGAAGGGAAAATTCACAGGACTCCCAGGAACAAAAATGGAAGCATCCAAGCTTCGTCTATTTTTCATCATAATTATGCTGCTACGGCAAATACGATAAACACGCACACCAGAAATACAACACCAAGAATAGTTCCTAAAATAAGTATCTTCAGATGGGATTGATATTTCGAATGCCGGAGAGGGCACCCATTTGAGGATCCCATTCTGCTATTATTAATGAGGCTGAATTTCATGAAAAATGTGTAATTGGGATTTTGCAAACCTCCAAAAATAAGGTTTCCTAGTGTCCATCAGTAGGGTTTCAGGTTAGAAACCCCATATACATAAGCTACACATGAGCATGTAGACAAGCAGAGACCCCGACATGCAGACATTGCAGAAATATTTATGTAATTGAAATGACTGAACTTCCACCATAGTAATTTGTTTGTGGAATAGTCACAATCTTGTACCTTGAATACTCATTATTAATATCGTTGACGCAATCTGGTGAAGAATTTAGAGGCAAACACCCTAGAAATGGTCTACTTGAATCAACTGGATTTGATCCAGGTGGGCAGCTGCAATGTGGGTTACCCTTAGCATCAAGGCGACAGATACCATTCCCACAAATTCCAGTAATACTATAGGGATTCGAAACTGCAACCCAATCTCCAATCCAGCTGGAACTGACATTAGCATCCCATCTGTACAATCTCAAATTGCCATCATGTTCAAGAGTGATCCGCCTCAACGCTCGACCGTCCTGAGCCAAACTATTTTTGTTATGATAAATATATACTGATTCCTTTGAGGGCTCACCAAAGCTCATGCTAAAACTTCTAGATAGATTGAGGAAAGCAACCGCAGAACCGGTCGCGTTGTATATCATGGGCCTTGACCAGTATGAATAATTGAAAAATTCATAAGGGATATTGTAATTCAATATCTTCAGAGATTCTGGCTCTTGCATTATTTTGAGAAAGTAACAGCCTCTAGATACATCAGTAGAAGAATTCCAGCTGGTGAGGTTTAAAGATTGTGTCAATTCTTGTCCTGGTAGTAGTGTAAGAATCAAAACCAGAGTTTGAACTGATTCGGACAGCAATGCCCAATCTGATCCAAACTTTAATTCGAAAAGGTCGATTTTGAATTGCATTAAATTGGAAACAGGGATTTTGATTATTGGGCAGGCGGAGTGTTGTACCAGACATTATCTTGAATCGCCCTCCCTTGTCAAAGAAATGTGAAGTGGGGTTTGAGACAGAAGCCCTCTTCGAGGATGGTGTGCATTCCTCCAACTGGTATAATGTTCGAGTTGTTGATCAGCCTGCAGTTCTGGGCATCCTCCACGGAATCGCAGTTCTACGCATCCTCCACGGAATCGCAGGTGACAGAATAGATGCCTGGGAACTTGTTGGCAAAAATGGAGACCCCCACACCGGTTCCGCAGGCCACCAGTCCCTTGATTTCCGCTTGATTTTCACTGTGCTCGGCTTCGCTCACCCATCTACCGACTTCTTCCCCGACATTGTAGTAATTATTGGTGCTGCACCCAAGGGATTCCTGGAACTCCGACCTATGACATTCCAATATTCTGAACCGCCTACAACATTCTTCACACATTCTTCACCGATGACACATTCTTCACCGATGATCCAATGGCTGGAAATTATTTCATCGTCTAACAATCGATCTAAGGGCCCATAACAAGACACGGTGGCATGGAGGGGACTTCATCTCAGAGGGAACGCCTTACGGCGTAATTATACCTAAGTATCACAAAGAGGTGAATAACAGGGTCCAACTGGAAAGCAGGTCGCGCTTACCCTTTGTAGCGTCTGTAGTAATTTTTAATAAAGAGAAGAACACAATAAATAAAGAACTATATTTAGCAAAGTATCAAAAATTAAACCATAAAAAGCACTCAATTGAAAAATGATGGACAAATACTAGATAATTGAAAAGGAATGCCCTCACAGGTAAAATATGTTAACTAAAGGAATGCCCTCTGACATAAAATATGTTAACTAAGGGAAATATGGAAATAAGTTTCAGAACTACAACAAATTTCACATAAAATTCTCGGTAAACTAACATATTTACAAATTCACGACATTTTAAGAACCAATAATTGAACAACACCCACAAGATAACTAAATCACGTGTATAAAATATGTTCAATAGAAATGGAGAATGGTGGGCAATAATATGACGGGTAATTTCCCAATGGTACTAAGCCACATTCATGTAATATATATATACCAGTCGAATATTTGAACTCTGTTAGAAGAAGTATATATATATATATATATATATATTATATATATACACCAGTCGAATATTTGAACTCTGTTAGAAGTAAAAGAAACCTGACGCTCAGAACCCTGTATCTGACGGCAACATGGAACTGAACACAACTGACAAGATATGTTGAAAACCCTAGCTGAGGGCTGACAAGCTATAACTAAGTTTAAAAAGGGATGATTCCTGTGATGATTGGTAGTCGTACAGGATGCAAAAAAAACAGATTGGGCCCTAGGGTTTAGGAACATGTCGTGAAAATATAGACCAGTACCATTCCGTAATAGAAATATTGCTACATTCATGGGTATTAAAACATCGGAAAACATATATATTGAAAACACAGAATATTTGAGCACATATATATTCAAAAACCAACATTATATTAACAGTCGAAACACTATATGACAGAATATATTTTGAAAAACACATCTCGAAGTAATTGTTTGAGTTCAACTGCATGTGGCCGGTTGTAACCCTTTGAATCTAATTATCAATTCACTAAAAACCCTATGAGAGCTTGTAGCTCCAAACTACAAAATTGGAACTTAAGATAGAGCCCTCGTCCAAGCAAGCGGTTGTTGAAAACACCTGGTAAAAGCATGAGCCATATCAAAAGTGGATTAGCCAGTAGTAACAGCTTCCGAAAAATTCCAAGACCTAGATACCCAAAATGCTATGGAAAGCGTCAAACCCTAAACTACATCATCGATATGCATACGAGAATTAGTATAGAGCTGGGAATTAAAGATAAATGGATTAAGTCAATGACAAAGGAAGAATTGGTAACTGGCGTCTGATTCTTTGTAATCATGTAGATGTCGCACTGAAATGAAAACAAGAAGTCATTAATTGAACCCTAGTATGGAGTTTAATAGAAATATCAGAATATTAATTATCAAACCGTTACCTGGAGGATGAAGAGTTAAAGCTCAGGGGGATTAGACTTGGGAAAGGTTAACTCACACACAAGCTTGATATTGAGGTCAAGAGTTGAAAAATTTTCCAAGTCTTCACAAATAAACTCGCCCACACCCGCCTAATGGAGAGGTGATTCATTATTGGGGTAGCCAAAATTGCATGGGAAAGCTTGGGCAATCTACTAAAATTGGGAGGGAAAGTTGTGTTACATATTTAGGGGTTGATTCCTAATTTATGAATTTATTACACATGTATGGGTTGATTCATAATCTCCTTCTCATGTTAAGGGTTACTAATAGGAACAAGAAGATATCTTAGTTAGGCTATATGTGTGAGGTGCCAACCATTTGACTGCCATTTAACTCACAAACCGAAATTTTGAGTAATCACTTTAAGGTCAACTCTTCTAATATTAAAGTGACCAGGAATGGAAGATGACTAAAATCAAAAAATTAAATATAGGACGAGGATCATTACCTTGTGGTGCAATTCAAGAAGCTTTCGGTGACATCATAAGTTGTTGTTGTGAATGATCATGGTAAAATAATGTGAGGACAATATGCTTAACCTTATGAGAAAGGATAATTGGCTTGAGAGACTAACAAGTCCACACCTATATATGAAAAGAAAATAACGCACATGATAAAAGATTGACAATTAGACAATAACATGGTATCACACATGATCAAAGATGACAATTTTTAATCTATTTAAAAAATACTTAAAAATGCACATTTGAAAATAACATTTTATTTGAATTGTTTTTTATATATATTTTTAAAAAAATTAAGAAATATTCTTTAAATTTATTTATTTAATTATAAATCTAATATATTATTAATTACTCCAGTGATTCGGTTATTATTTGGTATTATGATAATTTAATATTATAAAATAAAAATTAAATTAATTTTTAAAAATAATTAATTTTATAAAATTCTATTTTAAAAAATAATTAAATCATAGATTTCATAGTTTTATGATCTATATCTTTATTCAGAATGTATTTCGGATTAATCACATCATTGATTTTGAGTCAAAGTTTCGAATTATCTATTGTGATTCATCCTCGGGACAAGGAAAACAAATCTCACATAAGGTATAAATAACATCGTGCCAGAAAATAGAAAATGACTATTAGGAAATAAATTAATTTATTAAATAATTAAGCTTTAAGATGAACGTTAGAGTGAGAAGGTCAAACTAATAATAGAATTAGTTACTTAGTAAAAACACCAATTAGAAATGAAAAATACAATTAGCATTATAAAAATCTAAGGCAAAGGAAAAAACATATAAGAGCTAAGGAAAGGACATAAAAAGAGAAAAGAGAGTTAACCAAAAAATAACTAAAATCTATAATGAAAGTCTTAAAATTCAAAACAAAATATACTATAAAATTAAAATAAAAGAAAATTAAAGTTATTCAAGAGAGAAAATACAATGAAAAAACATAAAAAAGAATTCAACGATTCAAAAAATAATATAATATATATATATATATATATATAAATATATATATATATATATAAAAGACATCAAGAAGAGAAGGTGGGAACCCAAGTTTTAGTTAATTTCTAACCATCATTCCTATTTAGATTCTTCTCATGCTTCTCAATTTCAATGGCCTCAGGCAACTTCCTATGGTGAAAATGATCTATCATAGTGATGACTGGAGAGTTCTCAATGCAGGCGTGGTGCAATGCTTAGCAATAGCTGAGGAGTGGGAATGCATGTGTCTAATGTCTTCAACATGCTCCTAAATCCAAAGTTTAATGGAGTGACCAGTTCCCCAATGTAGGGAATCCCACAGGAGCAAGGGATTGAATAAACCCCTGTCATGTCATTAGGGTCAACTAGACCCTTAATAAACCCCTGTCATGTCCTTAGGGTCAACTAGATCCTTAATCGATCTAAGGGAGCTCTTAATGGTACTAAGGGGGTTAAAGGTAGCTAAGACCTTATGCCTTTTAAGGATGTGAGTAATCTTATCTATGGTCCCATGGATAAAAGGAAGTTTAACGAAGGATAACGGGTCATTGATAGCTTTTTTAATTATGGCCCCCTTATTGGAACAATATTTACATGCAAGTTCTCATCATTTTCTGGCCCCAAAAATTTGGAGCTCTTAACACTCTAGCTACCCGTGCCCTAAGAATTTCTGATGTTAATCACCTTGAAGATGAGAAATACATCTTCTGAAAGTTTTCGAAAAGGATGGCTATAGAAAACATCATGGTCTTCGAGCTTTTCATAGGGCTAGTAAGGGGGCCATAATTAAATTTTTTATCAATGACCCAATATCCTTGGTTAAACTTCCTTTTATCCATGGGGCCATGGATATGATTGCTCACATTTTTAAAAAACATAACGTCTTAGCTACCTTTAACCCCCTTAGTACCATTAAGAGCTCCCTTAGATCGGTTAAGGATCCAGTTGACCCTAAGAACATGGAATGGGTTTATTCAATCTCTTGCTCCTATGGGATTCCCTACATTGGGGAAATTGATCACTCCATTAAGCTTCAGAGTCAAGAGCATGATGCAAACATTAGACACAGGCATTCCCACTCCTCAACTATTGCTGAGCATGCCGAGAAAACTATGCACCATGTCTGCATTGAGAACTCCCGAGTCATCTCTAGGATATATCTCCCGAGTCATCTCTAGGATATATCATTTTCATCGTAGGAAGTTGCCCGAGGCCATTGAAATTGAGAAGCATGCAAAGAATCTCAATCGGAATGATGGTTGGAAATTAAGTAAGAATTGAGTTCCCACCCTCATTTCTTGATAGCTATATATATATATATATATATATATATATATATAATATATATAAGTTTATTATTTTTTCATGAAGATTTTCTCTCTTGAATTATTTTTAATCTTTTATTTTAACTTCAGTAATATCTTTTGTTTTTAAATTTTAAGACTTTTATTTTTTGGTTAACCCTATTTTTTCTTTTATTGTCATTTTTCTAGTGGTTATATGTTTTTCTTTTGCCTTAGAATATTATACTGCTAATTATATTTTTCATTTTTAATTGGTTTCTTTTACTAACTAACTAATTCCATTATTTGTTTGACCTTCTCATCTTTAACATTCATCTTAAAGCTTAATATTTAATAAATTAATTTATTTCCTAGGGCATGATGCATCCCTTATTTTAGCTTTGTAAGATATGGTTTTTCATGGGCATGATGCATCTCTGCTATTTATAATTTATGTGATGCATATCTATTATTTATAGATCATGTGAGATCTGGTAAAATGAATCACGGTGCATTCCAAAAGTTGACTCAAAATTAATGATGTGATTAATCCGAAATACATTTTGAAAAACAATTAAATTATTAAAATTTTAAAATAATATTTTATCACACTATCATATAAATAGTTAATAATTTAAAATAAAATATTTTAAATAATATTAATTACCGAATATCATTTTGACTATCATATAAATACACAATAAATGAAAGTATTAATATAATGTGAAAAAAAATAACAAATTTTCTATACTATAAAATGAAATTATTAATATAAAATGTAAAAAATAACAATTTTTTCGCTCATATATATATATATATAATATATATATATATATATATATATATATATATATATATATAGGGGAGGGTCGCCATTACATGTGCGCCCTCCCCACCACGTCACTTAACCACGTGTAAAAGCACATGGAGTCGGTACGACACCTATCAACCATGGAGCTCCATGTTGGCTACCGTATCCAACCATAAATGTATGTGTTCACGCCATTTCAAAGGTTCGTTTGGGCTCATTCCTGCGATGTTCTCTTTGCCCTTTGTCTTTCTGCTCGGGGCCGGTTGTTGGGCGACGCCCCCTGCCGAAGATGGCGCGGGACGGCCCCAGAACCTACGCGCTTGGTCGTTTATTCCTGTGCTGTTACAGGCATTTGTTCGGTTGACAGGGTTTGTGGACCTGTGCTCTTCGCCTGGTATGCAGGTGCTGGTTGAATTGTTTGCTGGTGTTTCAGGGTTTGTTGTTCGCACAACGCTTCTGCTTTTCTTCTACTGTTCTACCTGGATTTCTTGGTCGACCCTAAACCCCGGTTGTTTAGCATTTCTCTGTTGCTGGTCTTATTCGACGATTTTTTTGTTTAGGGAGGAGTCGGTCGTTGTTTTAGTAAGCTCGAGGTAAAATGGTGTTTTGCTGTGAGCTGTTGGTTTTTTGTGGTTTTCTGTTCCTAACATGTATTTTTCTGCTCGTTGCAGGTGTGGACCTTGGTGTGGAAGAGGTTGTTGCAGGTTGGCGAGCTCCGGGGAAGGTGGGGAAGGTCGGCAAGCATGTATCTGGTAGGATTTTAATCCTACCAGCATTCTCTGTGTTTTTCAACACAACATCTCTAATTTTGGATATTTTGTAACCTTTTAATGGCATTTTATGGCATTTTTTTGAGGATTTTTTATGAGGGTTTAGGGTTTATGGGTTGTTTGTTAAAATCCTACCAGCATTCTCTGTGTTTTTCAACACAACATCTCTAGTTTTGGATATTTTGTAACCTTTTAATGGCATTTTATGGCATTTTTTGAGGATTTTTTATGAGGGTTTAGGGTTTATGGGCTGTTTGTTGTTGAAGGTTTAGGGTTTATCTGAATTTCGTTGTTTTCGCTATTAGTTTTGCTGTTTTGGCTGTTATCCTAGGTCGTCACGTGCTATCCTTGGCCGTCCCATGCTCTCGCTGTTATTTTTGTTGTTCTCCTAGGTTGTCCCGTGCTATCCTCGGTCGTCCCATGCCATCCTCGGCGGAGGGATTCGCCCCACAACTGGCCCCGAGAAGAAAGACAAAGGGCAAATAGAACATCGCAGCAATGACCGCAAAGAAACCCTCGAACCCTTTGTCGCTGCTCTCAATTGACTTGCATAAATTGTCTCCACCTCGTCCGTGAAAGCTTCTATCAAGAACTTCACTCTTTGTATTTGATATGAAGCCTCGAAACCCTCTGTCGCTTCTCTCAATTGACTAATTTGGCTATGTTTTGCAATATGGATATCCTGTATACACAGTCCTTTTTGTTTCCACGCTGATGTATTTTTCTTTTTGTACATGGTGCCTTTTCGGACCTCCGACATGGTGAAATTTCCTCTATTTGAATCTCTTGTGATTCATGTTCTGAACGTGATATATTTTGTGTGGAAAATGAGTTCGCTATAGTGACCCTTTCTGTACATGGTGCCTTTTCGGACCTCTGACATGGTGAAATTTCCTCTATTTGAATCTCTTGTGATTCATGTTTTGAATGTGATATATTTTGTGTGGAAAATGAGTTCGCTATAGTGACCCTTTCTGTACATGGTGCCTTTTCGGACCTCTGACATGGTGAAATTTCCTCTATTTGAATCTCTTGTGATTCATGTTCTGAACGTGATATATTTTGTGTGGAAAATGAGTTCACTATAATGATCCTTATTAGGGTGACACTATTAGTTTTTTTTTTCCTAATATAAATCAGTTTATATTCCAACCTCAAATTGTTTGTCTCATAATTATTTTATTCTTTGTTGTCTAATACTCCTAAGACAATATATTATTATGGTAGGCTTACTCTATTTTATTTGGTGGTTGAGAGATGTAATTTCATTCGGTATATTAATATTTCCACGAGTTCCATTTGAAAGAAATAAACTCAATATGCTCTGGTTCATTATTTTCTCTTTCAATAAATTGATCTTATATTAATATAAAGGCATAACATTTGACTCATTCTCAACTTTAATATTTAGCAAAAGGTTGGGTTGTATGGCTATCAAATTTCCTGAGTACCACCAAACATGCTTATTTACCGTTTACTGGTTTTTCTCAACTTTAATATTTAGCAAAAGGTCAGGTTGTATGGCTATCAAATTGCCTGAGTACCACCCAACATGCTTATTTTCCGTTTACTGGTTTTTCCGAACCTTATAGCTTTGGTTCCACACATTCACCAAGAACCTGAAATTATGGCGGTGCCGTAAGAGTTTGTACCCAAAAACATATGTCCCAATGTATATTAGTATATGATATAATAGTTTACTCATTGTGTGAATATCTGAAGTAGTCTCTGTTTCCAGCCTATCTTGGGGTTCACTGACTAGCTATTACAGAATACAATGGGTAGAAATTGCTTTGTAAGCATTATGGTTGAAGCATGAGCTATCAAGTTGAATGATGTTCCTTTCGATAACGGTCCACGTATTGGAGCCATAAGTCAGTTTAGAGCTTTGTACGGTGCTACAAATTTGATGCCTTCAATGTTGAGATCAAAGGCATAAAAAATACAATGTATAAAACGCTCTTAGAGAAAAGATCATCCAAAGATTAATGGGTTGAGTGTCAAACCCATCTCTCCTAACATCTGATGTCAAAATTTATTAGCCACATGAAAAGCCATTGAGCCATTGAGGTTCGAATTGTCTAGCCATTGAGCCATTGAGCCATTGAGGTGAAATTTCCTCTAATTGAATCTCTTGTGATTCATGTTCTGAATGTGATATATTTTGTGCGGAAAATGAGTTCGCTATAATGACACCCTTATTAGGGTGACACTGTTAGTTTTTTTTCCTAATATAAATCAGTTTATATTCCAACCAAAATTGTTTATCTCATAATTATTTTATTCTTTGTTGTCTAATACTCCTAAGACAATATATTATTATGGTAGGCTTACTCTATTTTATTTGGTGGTTGAGAGATGTAATTTCATTCCGTAGATTAATATTTCCACCAGTTCCATTTGTGCAAGTGAAAGAAATAAACTCAATATGCTCTGGTTCATTATTTTCTCTTTCAATAACTTGATCTTATATTAATATAAAAGCATAACATTTGACTCATTCTCAACTTTAATATTTAGCAAAAGTTCGGGTTGTATGGCTATCAAATTGCTCGAGTACCACCCAACATGCTTATTTACCGTTTACTGGTTTTTCCGAGCCTTATATCTTTGGTTCCACACATTCACCAAGAACCTGAAATTTGATGGTGCTGTAAGAGTCTTTACCCAAAAACATATGTCCCAATGTATATTAGTATATGATATAATAGTTTACTCATTGTGTGAATATCTGAAGTAGTCTCTGTTTCCAGCCTGTCTTGGGGTTCACTGACTAGCTATTACAGAATACAATGGGTAGAAATTGCTTTGTAAGCATTATGGTTGAAGCATGAGCTATCAAGTTGAATGATGTTCCTTTCGATAACGGTCCACTTATTGGAGCCATAAGTCAGTTTAGAGCTTTGTACAGTGCTGCAAATTTGATGCCTTCAATGTTGAGATTGAAGGCATAAAAAATACAATGTATAAAATGCTCTTAGAGAAAAGATCATCCAAAGATTAATGGGTTGAGTGTCAAACCCATCTCTCCTAACATATGATGTCAAAATTTATTGGCCACATGAAAAGCCATTGAGCCATTGAGGTTCGAACTGTCTAGCCATTGAGCCATTGAGGTGCGAACCAGCCATTGAGTAGAAGAACCGAGACATATTAATATGGAACCACATATAGAAATCGAAAGAATGTTCAATATGGGATGATCAAGAGTATCTGTCTAAGGGTTTCCATCTGATTGTGAGGGAGTTGAGTGGACAAAGCTATACTTCTCCCTCCTTCACTTCCAGCGAACAACGTCATCCCTCCAATTGCTCCCAAGAATGGGGCTTGCACATTCAGTGGCCTTACTTTTCATTTTAATTTAATTAAGGATGTGGATCATGTAAATGAGCAAATATGACTTATTCCTAAGTCCCGCTGATTCAGTTGTTCACTTCAAAGTTCTAATGTATATTAGTATATGATATAATAGTTTACTCATTGTGTGAATATCTGAAGTAGTCTCTGTTTCCAGCCCGTCTTGGGGTTCACTGACTAGCTATTACAGAATACAATGGGTAGAAATTGCTTTGTAAGCATTATGGTTGAAGCATGAGCTATCAAGTTGAATGATGTTCCTTTAGATAACAGTCCATTTATTTAGCCTTTTTCATACTCAACTTGATAATGAGAGCAACTTGATAATGAGTGCTCTCAATTTCTCAGGTGTCCCCTCAATGAATAAAATTATTAGTGCCTTTTTCACATTTAATAAAGCTTATTATGAGGTAGATTGCCTCCTCATTGATTTCTGTATTTAGCCTTTTTCATACTCAACTTGATAATGAGTGCTCTCAATCATAATAAGATTGTCTGGTCATTTGATTTCTGTATTTAGCCTTTTTTCATATGCAACTTGATAATGAGTGCTCTCAATTTCTCAAGTGTCCCCTCAATCAAATAAAATTATTAGTGGCTTTTTCACATTTAATAAAACTTATTATGAGGTAGATTGCCTCCTCATTGATTTCTGTATTTAGCCTTTTTCATATGCAACTTGAAATGTTATTATTGAATTCCCAAACATCGCAGCAATGACCCCAAACGAACCTGTGAAATGGTGCGAACACATACATTTATGGTTGGATACGGTAGCCAACACATGAGCTCCACGGTGGATAGGTGTGATACCGGCTCCGTGTTCTTTTACGCGTGGTTTTTTGACGTGGCAGGGAGGGCGCACAGAATAACATATAGATATAGTTTTATCATAATTAATATTTTACAGAAAGACATATTCCATTGAAAATCTCTTATCAACACACAATTAGGTTGCCACAAGAAATCACTACTAGGTTGTTAGCCAAAATGTTTCTTGGGACAAGAAAAAGATACAATCTAGTGTTGTAATCCAAAATATTTGTGTGACAAGAAAAAGATACAATCTAGTGTTGTAAGCCAAAATATTTCTGTGACATGAAAAAGATACAATCTAGTGTTGTAAGCCAAAATGTTTCTGTGCCA
>APFE031266961.1:50309-66624 GCA_000404065.3 Pinus taeda | reverse complement strand
AAGCTAAACTGAACACAACTCCATCAACTGACCCTCCAGTCCACTAAACTCAACTCACTTGAGTTCTAACTGAAGTCATGCATGCAAATATTCAACTAACCCATAAGAACCACGTATTTCCTTCATGCAATTTCATGTGCCACATCCGTAGCTCGAATTGAAGTGCTCCAAGAGAATAAGATTAAGTTTATAGTCCAAATATTATTGTGAGATAATAATATTTGACTTTTCTATTTTTGACAGCCAGTCTAAAATAGACTTGATCACTCACACTTTCATCAAAAATAGAAGTCCATCTATTTTTCCCAACTTGATCAATCATCCATAAACAGTAACCTGCAATCCATAGACATGA
Organism: Pinus taeda; assembly: GCA_000404065.3. Lineage (NCBI taxonomy): Eukaryota > Viridiplantae > Streptophyta > Pinopsida > Pinales > Pinaceae > Pinus > Pinus taeda. The sequence goes on along the minus strand of APFE031266961.1, from coordinate 66,269 downwards.
TCCTTATGTCTAAAAATAGACATAGTCTAAAAATAGACTTGCGCCAAAAATAGCCTGCGGGCCCACTTAGTGAAGGCGACTCTTTTCACTAAGCTCCATCATCTTGTTGCAATCTCAACATCATCCCACTATGATCTTCCAGTGCTACATTGATGAAGACCAACATAGGGCACAGAGGGATGCCACCTATCACTGCAAGATGTCCATCTCCCACAATGGAAATGGGCTAGGATGATTGCCCATCATTTGCTGTAGAAGTCCTTCTCCACACACAAGCCTCAGGCTACTAAAAAATTCTCCTGGTTGATCAGACCCTTGAGCTCAACAACTTCCTCTCTCGCAACTACAAGCTTTGTCCATTAAGGTGTTTCTCACTGGGCTCCAACTTGGACACTATTACGCTGCCCTCTAACAGACCACGAGTTCCATGTTGTAGCATCTGCACATAGTTAGGGCATCTCCACACCTAGGAGACCCTTACACAAGGCTACCCACAGACTCCTCCACATCTTCCCTTTGTTCTGCAATAGAGGAGCTATTGCACAAATATAGGCTCCAAACTTCACTGTCAAATGTCCCATTGGTTAGGGCTTCTAACATGCCATGTCAGCGCTACCTCCTTGGTTTCCATAGGTTGCAACAACTTTGTCCACATTAGGACACCTACTTCACTCCATGGCGGGATCTGCTCCTAGTTTGAGTTCCTTTATACCCAAGGCAACTCCAACAAATGTCTCCCAAGAAACTGCAATGTAGACTAATCCAAATCCAGTCAACTCATTTGACCCAACATACCTCCAAACACTGCTCCAAATCTACTTTCACACTATTGTTCATGATTGTTCTAGTTAGGGAACCTAGTACACACTGCTACAACCCTAAACTTCTCCAACAATCCACAAACAACTCTCTAGAAAACTACGGTTTAGGTTGGGGGATACACTACTCCTCCACGCTTAGGGTAAGGGCTAAAACCAAACCTTTAAATAGTCCATGCAAGCCTTGTTTCTACGGTATGGCCTCTGACAACATCACTTCTTTTGCAATACACTGCCCTCAAACACTGCCACAATCCATCCATAATCCTCCAAATCAGCCCGAAACAAACTTCTTTCTAGCCCTTAAGGCCTTGGCGTAGCAGCTAGCATACTCAGCCTCCAAAAAAAACTGTGAACCCTATTCTTTCCCTTGAAATAATCCAACCCACGTTGCCCTAGCCTCCCTTGCGGCAACCTCAAAACATGGATCTCCCTTCCTCCACGAGTTGTCCTCAAGGTATGAGTTGCACTTTTGGATGCCATTTAAGGCTCTAACATCACCCTCTATTTATACTAAAGAGAGGGGCTCCAAAACATCATGATTTATGGGCTTCCACAACTTGTCACATGCCTAAAACTCCTTAGGTTGACCTTGACATACAAGTGTAAACCCATCATTAACCTTCAAAAAATCATATCTCCATTTCTACAACTCAGAATCAGGTGATTCTTATTGCGTTAGATTCGTCTCACAGAGAGCTATCATTCTCAACCATCACATGTAGAAATATGCTCATGGTTTTTCCCCAAATCCTTATGGGTGCAAAACCCCAAGCTTGTGTTTGAAAAGGCCACTTGTGGAGCTCCTTCCTCCAAACCCTTGATCCACAAGGCTTGGAGTACCTCCCAAGCTACAAAAATCAACAATTACAAGATATTTTGATCAAATAAAGTATCTCTAAATCCTTTGATCTCTTAACCATTAAGAAATTTTTATAGCCAACAAAAGAGATCTAATGAACCAAGGTTTTCTAAGTCAAAATGGGATAGATTTTATCATAGGTTATCTCCCATGGATTTATCACCACTCTAAACATTAGGAATCACATGTAACTTAAATGTTTAAACAAGTTACTAGGCTCATTATGTCACATGAAATAATATATAACTCTTCTCATCCCCACTATAGTTCACACCTGTATCTTCATGCCTAACAAGGAGAGAGATATTATGAGTAACAAGATCATTGCATATAGTAAAGGTGGGATTTTATGGTGTGGTTTACCTAGGGAAATGTTTCTTGCTCAATGACCTTGTTGTGTTTTGCTTCGTGGCCTTGTGGGGCCCTATTGAGCTTCATCCTTGCTTATGGTATTCGAGGTGGAGGTTATTCAACATGGTATTCTTTTCATTTGCATTATTGGTATCAACCAAATTCCTGGAATATTATAAAAATAAGGAGAAGAGGTTCTTATGAATAAGAAACCCATTCAAAGGGGCAACCTCATTGTATAATATGTCTAATGCACAAGGAAATATGCTTATACAAATGAATTTCCTTTACTATAAATAGGAGATAAAATGGGCATGACGTAGCCTACCTCTAAGTTGATTCAATCATAACTAATATATCAATAAGGAATTAGCCATAACGACTATCTTGTGGGTCTGCTAAGTTGTTGGAATTGTAGTATTTTAGTTTTGTTTATAATTTGACATTTTGGTTTTTTCCTTTCTTTTGGTTTACATAGGGTTTCTATGGTTGTGAGGTTGTTCCTTACCACCATGGAAGAGCATTGACACTCTTGTTGATTTTCTCCATGTGAAATTGCAGATGTTCACTAGGTTTGGAGAAAGGTGGTATGCTAGGTTGAATACCTTCAAGTCGTTGTCTCCCACCTCAACAACAAAGGGACCTCCTCATTAGACACTAAGATTATTAAACTATAAAACTGGAAGCAAAGGTAGACATTTAGGGAAATCAAATTGAACAACTCAAAATAGACCATAGCATGCAATTTCAATTGATCCTAGGTCTTGTTAGGAGTTCACTCCATGACTTCTCCTTTATATGCTTCAGTTCGGTCCTTTAGGGAAATGGCCATAGAGGAAGGTATGATTGAGCAAACTCATGGAGATATGGAAATTGAACGTAGAACCTAAAGCAAATGTTAGTCAAGAAGCCTATATAATAGGCATGATTTCCAATAAATAAGTTAGGTTTTATATATTTTCAATCAGTAATTTTGCTAGGTCAGTATATTAGAATATATAATTATAGATTATTTAGTTTTGTGACAAAAAATGTAAAAGCAATGCAAGTTGTATATAGACTCTTTACAATATTTATAAATTTGAAATTGTAATTTTTTCAATATTTAGAGGAATCAACAATTGGGTTGATCTCATACTTGTGTGACATGGGGTCAATTCCAAATGCTACTACTATAACCCCTAGATGAACCATGTTATTGCCCAGCACACAACCATGGGTTAGTAATTGAGAATTTAAATATGAAACCTTGTATTCACAATTACTTTACATTTTCATAGGCTTTCCAAGTGAACTCCTTCTAAAATTATCATTAAAATATAAAATTATTAATAACAACATATAATCCAACAACAAATATAAAATATATTGTAAATGATTTTTTGAAAACCACTAAACCTTTGTAAATGAATTTTTGAAAAGCCTTTAAGTTAAATTATTTTTTTAAGTATTTGTTATTACACATTTTTTGAAAAACATGTAGTGAATTTGTTTTGGACTTTGTGTTTATTTTGGGTTTTGATTAAATAGTTTGGACAAACATAATTTTTTTCTATCGTCTTAAATTTATTTATTTGTTTAAAAATGGGTTAGTTAATTGGAGATTTTACTTTGGACAAATATTTTAAAGTTTTGTATTAATAATTTTTTGCCTATTGTTTTAAAATTTCATTTATTTTAAGTTTCTGTATAATAATTTATTTTATTTTAAAGTTTTGTATTAATATTTATTTATTTAAAGTTGTATTTAATAATTTCTTTTATATTGTTTTAAAATTTATTTTTATTTGTTTAAGATTGGTTAGTTAATGGATTTTATTGTTCCAATTGTTTCTTTTTATTTATTTATTTTAAATATTTTCTTATTTTAATTTAATTATTTAATTAGTGGAAACTTTATAAAATATATCAATTTTTTAATTATTATTACCTAAATTAATATATTAATAATTTAAAAAAGTCTTTATGTTAAATTATTTTTATTATTAATTCTTTTTTTAATTAATTTTTAATCTTTTAAAAAATTTTTTTATCTCTTCTTACCATTTTAAATGTCATTACTCAACAATTACTATGTTTAGAGGATAGTATAGGTCGTACACATTATTTTAATAAATGTTAAAACTTATACAGTTTATTATAAAACTTTATAATTCATATATGTAAATTTAATTGATTTGCGATGTATATCCTTTATCATTTTTTTCATTAAAAAATATATATATATTCATAGTGAAAATAACAATATTTATACTTCATATGATATGTGAATTTGATTGTTGTGAAGTGAATATTTTCATATTTGAAGAATAACACTCTCCCTATGCTCCGTATGGTTTATGGTAATGAACCCTATTTACAAGTCCATGATGAATAAGTAATTCAATTACATATTGTCTTTGTGTGTTAATTTCTTTATCGAAAAATTCGACAGATTTTTTGAATTCAACCCCATCTTCAGAAGAATCTTTGAATTTAAAGGATATTTTTGGTGAAGGACATTGAAAAAAATATTTCAAAATTATCACAATTTTAACGATGTACCATTAGATTGATATTGTGACACATATTTTAATTTTTTTAATTAATTTAAATAAATACAAAACACTTTTGAAAAAAATCATTTAATTCCTTCAAGTCATAAATGGGCATAATTTTCTTATATAATATAATTATTATATAAATAAATAAACTAATATTAAATACATAATTATTTATTTCTCAATTAAAACATAATTAATATTTTATTTATTAGAGGAAAAATTGTAATTAATCAAATTCATTTATTCTTTCCATCATAAATGGCGGCCATAATTTTATTATATTAATTAATTTATTTACTTAAACAATAAAAATAAATAAATATATTAATTGCCAAATTATTTTTCTCAATTAAAAATAATTAATATAATTTCATTTATGAAGAAATTTGTAATTTTAATATTATTTTCATAGGTATAATTTTTCTTTATTATTTTTTTATTTTATAAAGAATAATATAGTAAATCAAAATTACATTAAATATTCACTAAAAAATACCAAATTTAAAACATTATTATTATTATTAATTTATAATCTATCACATATTAATTAAAAAAATCATTTTCCATCCTAAAATGTGGTTTTTAGTCCTATTAATACATATGTTAAATAATTTTATTAAAAAAAAATTATTTTCAATCTTAAAATGTATATGGTTTTTAGTCTTCTTAATACACATGTTAAATAATTTCAAGTTGCTGGAAACATTTAATAGGGTTAACAAATTGGATGTGGTTGTTATATGAATTTTTCAAATTCATGGAAGTTGTTTTGTGTCTGCGAGTATGGTTTATCATGAAAGTATTTATTAGTTTTAAATATTTTTTCAAAATATAAGTATGGTTTATCATGAAAGTATTTATGAGTGTTGAATATTTTTTCAAAATATAATATGATATATTATAGAAAATTTAGATCAAAATTACTCACATCACATAAAGCTAAGTTCAAAAATATTTAATAATTATGTGATTTGTTGAGAATAAATTAGATTAAATGGATGGCAATGCAATAGTTTTGAGAAAAAAACATAATTATATGATTTGTTGAGAATAAATTAGATTAAATTGATTGCAATACAATAGTTTTGAGAAAAAAAGGCATCCCTCAATATAGTATGATAATTGCTTTGCACCTAACCTGATGTAGGGAAAATAAGAATATGGTAAAACTATCTTATTTTACAGCTAGATTCAATTAACATGCATTAGTTATTTCAAAAGCTTTTATTGCCTCTAATGTTCTAGATATTATTAGAATATGGTAAAACTATCTTATTTTACAGCTAGATTCAATTAACATGCATTAGTTATTTCAAAAGCTTTTATTGCCTCTAATGCTCTAGATATTATTTTATATAATATGCCATTTTATTCATAAATTACACTAGTTATTATTTTATATATAAAATATAATATGCAATTTCATTCATAAATTACACTTTAGAAAAGCATAGGGCAGACAGTTGTGATCGATATTGAGAATGACTTGTTTTTAATATCATATTTCACAAGAAGGTTAACATCATATATTTTGATAATTGCCTGGTTTTTAATAGTTGATTTTAAAGGGCGGTTGGTGTGAAAACCAAATAAAGGAAGGAGCAGTTGGTGGGGGCTACTTACACAGTGGGAAATACGATGCGTCAACACCGATCTACACATCAGATAATATTAAACTCAATTAGTATTAATTATATAAACGCAATACTAGTCATGAATATCACTCTTTTCTTTTTCTAACTTTCATCACTGTCCTTGAAGTGATGGAAAGGATCACGAGGAGTCTGACGCACAGAGGAAGGTGGCGGGGTATTTGCCGCAGCAAATCGGCGCCATTTGGCGGGGAGTGCTCAACTTCTGACCGACCGACGAGGTTACAGGTAGTTTTCACGGCAATTTCTCGTCTCGGACGGCGGTATGTTGGCGCATCTGGATCTGACGTTTGTGAAGGCCCACGCGGTTCCCGGAGAGACTTGAGTACCGTTGGATGCCGTGAAAAGGATGAATGCGGGGGAATGGCAGGGGAGGAGCAGTATTTAAGGTGATCTCGTGCACTACTGGATGATTATCACTTGGCTAATGCGACAGTCTGCATATCATTCTGTGCGCAAAGGGTGATCATTTTCTTCTTCTTGTTATTTTACTTGTGTTTGTGTTGGTTCGATCGGTGATATTCGTGAATTCTAGAGAATTTTCTGGAATGTTCTAGTGTTCATTTTACTTGTATTTCTAGGGCTCGTTAAAGTTTCTGAGTTTGTTTTCAGAAGGCAAGAATTTTGAGAGTTTTCAGGGTTTCGTCTACTCGGAAGAGTTTCCAACGGGTAAGTATGAAGCTTTTGCTGGTCATAAATCTGCAATTTTTTCTTGTCTTTGAGAATATGTTTTAGTTTAACTTCATATATCTGTAATATTTTCTTATCTTTGAGAACATGTTTTAATGACGTATGCGTTTAATTTTTCCTGAGATTTTAGAATTAGGCATGTTCAAATTTCTTGATTCTTTTCTGTAATTCGCGGTGTTTATGGAGTTCTTGCTCTTGAAGCGTTGATGTCAAGTACATTTAGGTTCCTCTTTGTGTGCGTTGTTTGCATTTGTGGACTTTCCATGTGTATTAGAATATCCTAGGAGCTTTCCGGTGTTTCTTTTATAATCTTTAGAGCTTCGGAAGCGGATGCTTTGTAAATATGCTTTAACATCTCCGGATTTCTGTGTTTGTTGTGCTTTTGGCTATGTGCTGATTTTTTCCTGAATGAAGTTCTTCGAATTTGTATTTGAAAGATTTGCTTTGGCTTCAGCTCTTTCGCTGTATTGTCCTTTTGTCCGTGATAGGAGACTGGAGTGATAGGATACTGGAGTTTCCAGTCTTGTTTTCCCAGACGTTAGCCTGTTTGCACGCTCCCTGTCTCTTAGGGAGTTGCTTGGTAGTACGAAATTATTCACCCTTCTGTTGATTTCTTGAAATTTGTCTGTGCTTGGAAATCTTTGAGTGATTAAAATGGATTTATTGGGAATTTTGTCACGGCATTTCTTTAATTTCTTCAGAACCAGGCTTGCTCGGCCGAGAAAATTTGGGAGTTTCATTGTTGTATTTCGAGATTTTCATGTACTCCGAGTAGTGACATATCAGGCTTGATTCAAAATTTTGTGTCTTTGTTTGGGATTTAATTCCATGAGTTTCTCTGTTTACGCTTTTACTGCGGAATTGAATGTGTTAGATACTTATGTATATTTTATTCGATTCTGGAATATACTATTTCAATAAACTTCCAGCTCTCTGGATTTACAGTTTAGCTGCGGATCATAGAGCAGTTGAAAATCTGTATGTGTTAAGACACTTAACGGATATTTTATTCGATTCTGGAATATCTTATTTCAATAGACATCAGATCGTTTTTTTCTACCCTGCAACTTGTGTGTAATTCATGACAGTAATCAGTTCCAGCTCTCTGATTTGCAGTTTAGCTGCGGATCGTAGGGTAGTTTAAAGTTTGTGTGTTAGATGCTCACGGATAGTTTATTCGATTCTCGAATATCTTATTTCAATAAATATGAGTTCCTTTCTTTGTATTCTGCAACTTGTGTGTAATTCATGACAATAATCGGTTCCAGTTCTCTGGATTTGCAGTTTAGCTGCGGATTGTAGAGTAGTTAAAGGCAAAGCCTGACAAAATGACGGTAACTCCGAAGATTTCCATCGTGGACGGCAACCTCGTCGTCCAAGGTCAAGTCATCCTGACGGGGATTCACGATAACGTAGTACTTACGCCTGGCTCAGGAACTGGCCTCGTCGAAGGTGCATTCATTGGTGCCCATGCCTCGGAAAGCAAAAGCCACCACGTTTTCCCAATTGGGGTGCTCGAGTAAGCAAATCTACTCGTTTTCCATCACTTAACATAGGTGGTTATCGTAAATCATCTGTTTTTGAATGAATTCCTATTCGCGTCCGGCAGAGGTCTCCGTTTCGTGTGTTGCTTCCGCTTCAAGCTGTGGTGGATGACCCAGCGGATGGGAACGTGCGGAAGAGATGTTCCGTTGGAGACGCAATTCATGCTCTTGGAGAGTAAGTATGGGTCTTCTCTCAGCGAAGACATGGATCGTGGGGAAGAGGAGCAGAACATTTACATCGTTTTCCTTCCTCTTTTAGAAGGCCAGTTCAGAGCCGTTCTTCAAGGCAATGAACGAAATGAGTTAGAAGTTTGCATTGAAAGTGGTGAGTAACGAACTACTCAATTAAGTTCCTTGTTGGACGATTTGGCTTTGGCGTTTGGATTCATCGCATTGAGTTTTTAATTTACTGAAACCGTATGCACGAAATTCTGCAGGAGATTCTGCGGTGACTACCACCCAAGGGCTGCATTCAGTTTACATGCATGCAGGGCTGGATCCGTTTGAAGTTATCACGGACGCTGTCAAGTATGTATGTCAGCTTATTTCTTACTTAAAGCCTACTGTTAAGTTATATCTAATTTTTATTTTATCTAATTGTTATTGTTTGTGTCATCAGGGCTGTGGAAAGACAGCTGCAGACGTTTCACCACCGTGAAAAGAAAAAGGTAAGCTCGGCATTCATTAGTGAAAGAACCACCCACTCGTTTCTGAGAAACGGGTAGCTTGCATCATCTTCCTAAAAGACGGGGCTACAAGAAATTTGTGGAGCGTAGAGGGTTTTTCAGGTCCTAGCCTTAGGCTTATGCCACTCCTTTTCTCGGGAAGAAAAAGTACTTGGAATATTCTATTTACAACCAACGATTACTCAGAGCTTTTATCCGAGAGTCTTTAACACTAGATAAAACTCACAGGCCCTTTTTCTCATCAGCGTTAACATTGAGATCTACTAAAAACTGCTTTGCTCCTATTTTTGAAGAGATTCCTTTTTTTTGTTTTTGGTCTTTCTGCCCTTATCTTAGTTTTGAAGAGATTCGTCTTCTCTATCTATCTCTGTGTTTATGGGGGGTTGGGAGTGTGTGCGAATCTTACCAGCGTTAGCATTGAGATCCACCCAAAACTGCTCTGTTCCTATTTTTGAAGAGATTCTTTTTTCTCTCTTTTTTTAATTCTTTTTTGCCTTTCGGCCCTGCTCCTATTTTTGGAGAGAATTATCACCCTTTTTTTTGTTTGTTGTCTTTCTGCCCTGCTCTTATTTTGGAAAGAGATTCATCTTTTCTCTCTCCCTGTTTTTTGGGGTGGGAGGTCCCTTTATGAAGCCCGATGAAATCCTATCATACGTGTAATCCTACACTGGTCATATGAGATTTCATGAGTTTTATTCATTCTGTACATTGATCAATTTTCTGTATTGTCACTGTATCAGGTTCTTTGATGCCTTCAGTTTTTATAAGTTAATTTTATCTTGTTCGTGGGTTTTTATGTGCGCGTTAATTGACAAGTTTTAATCTTACCTCTGTTTGCCAGTTGCCTTCTTTTCTGGATTGGTTTGGATGGTGCACCTGGGATGCTTTTTACACTGATGTTACTGCTGAAGGCGTGGATGAAGGTTTGCAAAGGTAATTAGATACCCCGTTCTAGCTTGGAATTACATCCAATAGATACTATGTAATTTTGTTGAAGTCAAATCAAAGTCCAACTACCTTTACCAATGCTGTGGTCGTTTGGCTCTGCAGCCTGTCAGAGGGTGATACGCCCCCACGTTTTGTGATCATTGATGATGGTTGGCAACAGATTGGCAGTGAAGTCACTGATCCCAAGGCCACTGTTCAGGAAGGCGCACAGTAAGTTTTCCTGTTCGTGTAGGGAAGCCTAGCGTTCAATAGTTCTTGTCCAATTAACATGATTGTAAGCGAGGAATTTAATTTGTGACTTGCATGTGATGTTTGCCAGGTTTGCTAGCCGATTGACGGGAATTAAAGAGAATCAGAAGTTCCAAAAGCATCGTAGAGGGTGTGAGATAACACAAGATCCGCCAGGGCTCAGACATGTTGTGGAAGAAGCAAAGGAGCACCACAATGTGAAGTGAGTATTATTTTAATAATCCACCCTTTTTAGCGCACGAATGTTTTATGCCATCTCAAACCTGAATATGTGTTTAGGTAGTTGTGCATTAATTTTTTTTTTTGTTTGTGTTTCATAAGAAACTTACCACATCTCTATGACATATGCAGATATGTCTATGTGTGGCATGCCCTTACTGGTTACTGGGGTGGGGTCAAACCAGCTGCAGCTGGAATGGAGCATTATGATTCCTCCCTCGCTTATCCTGTCCAGTGTCCTGGAATTTTGGGCAACCAACCAGATGTTGTTTTGGATAGTCTTTCAGTTTATGGATTAGGCCTTGTTCATCCGAAGAAGGTCTACAATTTCTACAATGAGTTACACAGCTATCTGGCATCGGCTGGTGTTGATGGTGTCAAAGTTGATGTTCAAAACATCATTGAAACTTTAGGTGATGGTCATGGTGGTCGTGTGTCTATTACAAGGCAATATCATCAAGCATTAGAGGCTTCAATTGTTCGCAATTTTCCTGATAATGGCTGTATTGCTTGTATGTGCCACAATACTGACGGGCTTTACAGGTTTGTAATGATATTAGTTTGTGCATCCTCTTTGTTAAACTCATTATTACCTGTCTCACATCTGGTCATCTAGTGATAACAATACATCAAAAATTTGTAATTGCTTCCAACGATCTTGTGTTCGTACCATCATGCAGTGCGAAGCAGACAGCGGTTATAAGAGCTTCCGACGACTTCTTTCCAAGCGATCCAGCTTCACATACTATTCATATTTCCTCTGTTGCTTACAATACCTTGTTTCTGGGAGAATTCATGCAACCAGATTGGGATATGTTTCATGTAAGTGGGCTTCAAAAGTTGTGTTTGAATCTTTAGAAAATAATGTCTACAAATTGCTAATGTTTGATGACGTTTAATGATCTGCAATTTACCGATGCAGAGCTTACATCCAGCAGCTGAATACCATGGTGCTGCTCGAGCTGTCGGAGGCTGTGCAATTTATGTCAGGTAAAATTTCAAGTTATTCTTTATGGTTAATACATATTTGAGTTGTGGGGATGGTTAGGTAGTAAGAGTAGTATTTCTGGTGTGCAATCACCTGTTTCTATTTTCCCCTTTTTATATAATCTTCGGCAGGGGAGGCGTTTGAATCATTTCTGAAAACAATGTTTTCATGGCCATTTATAATTTCAGTGACAAGCCAGGGGTTCATAACTTTGATCTACTGAAAAAGCTAGTCCTCCCTGATGGATCTGTTTTGCGTGCGCGATTGCCTGGAAGACCGACACGCGACTGTCTCTTCATAGATCCAGCCAGAGACGGGAAAAGGTGGGGTTCTATATCCAGAGTAATTTGGTTAATAACATGTAAAATTCTTTTACCGTATTGTGCTATGTATTTTTTATTTTCATTTTTTTTTAATAACCCAAATGAACATTTGTCTTGAACATTTGTCTTTGCAGCTTGCTGAAAATATGGAACCTAAATAAATATACTGGAGTACTGGGTATCTTTAATTGCCAAGGAGCAGGATGGTGCAAAGTTGAAAAGAAGAATCGTATTCATGATTCATCTCCGATGACCTTAAGTGGTAGTGTGCGTGCTCAAGATGTTGACTTCCTTCCACAAATTGCTGGTGATGGTTGGAATGGAGATACTGTAATCTACGCTCATAGAGCAGGTAAGAATATTTTCTCTTCTATACTTTATTTTGTATGATGTGATAAATCTTTGGAAACAGCTTGCTACCCTATGTAAGGGCTACTCTTGACAAGCATATAGCACTTTCTTAATCAGATTATTATAGGCGAAGGATCACTTTTCAGAAACAGATCACACCACTCTGTTAGTGTTTTCTGTTAATATTATTGTCAGCTAGGATTGGCTGAATCCCATAGAGTCTAGTGCTCTCTGGAGTCTGAAGCAGCCCTTCGGGTACTTTTAAAAGCTGTTTCTACTGATCTTATTTGGCAGAGCTTACTTTTAAAAGCTGTTTCTACTGTTTCTACCTATCTTATTTTGCAGAGGTAGAGCTGTCATACCAATTATGAATTAAAATCGGTTGTAGCAGAGTATAACAGACTTTTCCTAAAACAAGAATTGAGGCAATTGTATTTGTACAGTAACATTGTTATGTATTCTTGAGCAACTTTTTATTTATTTTCTCCGCTGTTTCCACCGTTTATTTTACATTCACATGTGGTAAATGGAAAGCCTGAACATGAACTATTTCTTCGTACAGGAGAGCTTGTTCTACTTCCAAAAGGTGCTGCAATACCTGTTACGTTGAAAGTGCTCGAGTTTGAGCTTTACACAGTGACTCCCGTCAAGGTTAGAACAGTCATAAAAGTTTAAACCTGTGCTTTTTAAGTTTAAGTTTTTGTAAGATAGTTGTAACAGCATAGTGCTTGCCTTTGAAGTCAATAACTTCTTTTCGGGGTTATTTTAATTTGCTGGTTTTTAAACAATTTTGTTGATCATGAGTGCAGGACGTTGCATGTGGTATCTCCTTTGCTCCTATCGGACTAATTAACATGTTCAACTCTGGTGGCGCAATTGATGAATTCGACATACATACAGATTCCCAAAACGCTGAACTAAGTGGTTCTCTGACAGTTGATGTCAGAATGAAAGTTCGTGGGTGTGGTACATTTGGAGCATATTCCACGCATAAACCAAAGAAGTGTTCTGTTGATTCATGTGAAACAGAATTCACATATGACTCTTCAAGTGGTCTTCTGACATTTGCAATTCCTATTTCAAAAGAAGAAATGTATAAGTGGGATATTAAAATTGAAATTTAAGTGATAGGTTTGTTCCTGTCACTTAATTATCAGCTTATTCTACCAAAAGATGGATCTATTATGCCAATGGGAACATGCAAATCTCCCTTGAGGGAGATGATCGCAGGAAAGTCTCCTATTATGCCAATGGGAACATACAAATCTCCCTTGAGGGAGATGATCACAGGAAAATCTCCCTGATTTCTTGGCCGGTGAATGAGACGGGGAATATGATCTGTCAAAGCAATGTTGCTATGCAGTTAGGCACCTCACACTGTTATCTTCGTCATGTATTTTCCTCTGTTATGATAGGAAAGAGGTATTGCATCATTTTATATATTTTCAGATTTCTTGTTGCATAGGTAGGTTTATGTTTGCCAATTTCCTCTCGTCGAGCGTCTCTTTCTGTTACACCACTGGTTTCGTATATTTGAAAGGCCTTGTCAAGTCTTCCAGGGTAGGGACAAAAGGAGGGTTAAATCTGTCACAGGAGTTACTCAAAGTCTATGGAGACCTTATCTTTATTTTAGTAATAAAAAATAAAGATCTGTTCAGCGCTCTCTCCTGGCATCATGTTGAGTGCTCATAAACTCTTCCTTTTAAATATGCAAGCAAACAAGTGAATACAATTCATAGCAGAATGGAATAATGAAAGTGTGTTTCGGGCTGATGTTATAAAATATTGAACTCTCATGAAAACCCCAAAAACACATGGCCTGCGTAAAGCCACCGAACCCCAAAAAGACATGGCCTGCGTAAAGCCACCGAAAATTTCTTGAGTCTCTCTTTTGTTCTCTTCATTATCTTAGATTACTGACATATGTCAAAGATATAAAATAGTGAACCCTAAACATGGACCGCTTTAGAAAAATTCTAAAGCAAAATCTCAAAAACCATGGCATGGACCGCTGTAGAAAAATCCGTAAAAAAACAAGCCCTGTTTTATTATAAATCCGTACAAAAATGTTATTTCCTTAGAAAAATGGTCTAAAGCAAAATCGGATGCATTGACGAACCCTGTTGTATTATAATTCCTTGTAAAAATTTTAATTCCTAATAAAAAATGGTCTGCTGCTGCATGGGTGAGACTACTTGCTGTTGGGTATTTTTCAAATGTTTGCAATGGAAAAATACCAAAACTACAAAATATAAAACACAGAGGCAATGCTCTGTTTCCTTTACACCAGGATCTTTTTCACAGAGAAGTCTTTTTAAAAAAAATTACAGAGCACAGAGTATTTCACCACCATAAAATGATTTCTATTCATTAAGCAAAAACATTTACATATTCATCCTCTTTCACTCAGAGGGATTCACCAAAACATTTACACAAGACTTACTTTGCCTCCTATGAAATTTTACACCACTGTGTGTAAATATTTCATTTACATTCACTGCTGTGTGAAAACAAAACTTACAGGGAGTTACAGATTTACCTTTTCACTGTTGTGAAACAATATATGGTTTTGAACAAAACTATCCACTGGTTTCATTTACTTTTCCTCCTCCTGCACTGTTGTGCAATTTTTACTTCTTACATTACAAACCAAAAATTACTCTGCTGCATAAAACCTTTTACATTACAGACCCAAAAATAATATTTATGCACCTCTGTGCATTCCTCCCCTGCAATACAAAATTAATCTCAGTTCACCATTCGCTGCTGCGAATCCAATTTTTTCTATCTCACTGTGTGAGATTCACGTTTTTGGTGCTTTTGGGCTCATCCCTCTTTCGGGCTGCAGAGTCACTCACTTTTCATGCGTTTACCTTACAATATTACAATCCCCGTGGGAGTTTTTGTTTTTCACATAAAAAAATGGGTCAACGATTTTTAAAACATATATTAAAAAGAAAATAAAAAAAACTTACGCCCATACTCCTATTTACTTTGCCGTAAGAAATATTAAGGACCTTACCAAAATATATGACATAACATTAATATAACGTATGGGATGGTCCACGCCTAATTAAATTTTAACAGGCCCCGTACGCGTACCATGAAGACTTTAACCGGCGGACAACTTCCTCTTCAATCGGACGGCGGAGAGAGAAGCATCATGATCGGACGCATATCGAGCGGGGTGAGCTGACCCAACGTTACCTTCCGATGGAGGCCTGAGGCTGATGTCACGGTTGCGTCATGGCTGGACAGTTGTCGGCATCGGACCACACTGTCCGGAAACCGCTTCATGTCGAAGGTGGTGCGATATGTTACCGGGCGGTTTAGATTTCCTTCGGTGGTTTTCTGGGTGCATTAAATGCAGGACCGCGCGGTGAAATTATATTTTCAACACTCCCCTTTAATTTCACCTGCTGGGCATTCGGTCATACCCAGACACTTCCTCAAAAATTCAAAACTTTTCTGATCCAGTGGCTTTATCAAGATGTCTGCAACCTGTTCATGAGTCCTGCAATGTTCTAGGACGATTTCTCCATTGTTCACCAATTCTCTGATGTAGTGAAACCTTGTATCAATGTGTTTCGTTCTCTTATGAAACACTGAATTCTTTGACAATGAAATAACTGAGCTATTGTCGCAAAAGATCACTGTCGCTTTTGCCTGCTCTTGGCCTAATCTTCTCAACATCCTTCTCATCCAAACTGCTTGACATGCTGCTGCTGTAGCTGCC
>APFE031266961.1:21075-35041 GCA_000404065.3 Pinus taeda | reverse complement strand
ATATACAATTAATGCGTTTTTTTTTTCTCTTTTAAATCATATTGAATTGGTATTTTTTAAATTTAGGTGTTACCAATATAACACCACCAAGATTATGGAGACTAAGTATTTTTTAATTGGAATAGAGTATGGAGACTAAGTATTTTCTAATTGAAATAGAGTATCGAGACCAGTATTTTTTAATGGGAATAAAATTTTGTTGGAAAAAATAAATTTACAAAAATAATTAAAAAAGAACTATTTACAATAAAGTTTTTGTTTTTTTAAAGAACATAGTAAATTAGTAATTCATTGAAATAATTTATAAAAATTATAACACCGAGGTTAGAATATCTGCTACCGAAGCATACGAACACAAGCAATACTCAGATGAATACGTCTTTGCTCCGGTTCATCACCCTTGTAAAAACCCCTGCAGTTTGGATAGAGAGGAGCGACACGCGGTCGTCCCACGAAAAGACGAGTAATTGTATTTTTTAATTTGAATAAATCTTTTTCGAACAAGGAATAGGACCGTGAAAATAAAAACCAAAGGGTGCTAATGCTCACCCCAATACCGCGGATGGTTATCTTTATTACTATTTAGGTCACCTTTATTCATGGTTATCTTCATTATTATTTAAGTCACTTTTATTTATGAGATGATAAGCTTTTCCTTGAACATTTAATCCATCTTCAAAGTATAATATTAATATTGTTTTATTAACTAATTATATTAATATTGTTTTTGTTTTATGAACTAATTATAAGAAGAATGTCTTATTATACACACATTTTTGTGATTATCCATGTATAAAAAGGTTATGGGTCAACTTCTTGAAGAAAAAAAAATTAGACATCATATTCTAAAATAGACAATTTTACTAAATACAATTTTCTTGCATATAAATGAATGTTATAAATAATAATAAAAAACTTATCATGGAAAAACTTATTAGAATTGAAATAATCTCAAATCCGTTGGTGAGTGGAGAGACTTGGGGAGTCACTCAGTAGGAATATAATTTTTTAAATTTATTAAAAATAATGTACCATTTTGCTAAATAAAAATTGCTTATATATAAACGAATGCTATAAATAATAATGAAGAATTTATCATTGAGGAGCTTATTAGAAATGGAATAATCTTAAATCTCTAGGAAATTGGTGGGTGAGGAGCTATTTGGCACGAATTTAATTTTTTTAAATTATTAAAAGTCAATGCAACGTGACAAAATCTGTAACACAATATAGTCAATAAGCATTAATAACACACTAGTAGTTATTAACATAACCACTGTTTTAATTATTTTTGTTAATGAAAACATGTCATATGAATAAGTGTTATGTGAAGTGAGTTAAAGTTTTTTGAGCATGTGGGATAGATAAGTCATGGTATTGTAACAAAGCCTATTTACATATTAAGAATCTCCACGAAAAAGTGGGAATGAATCTCCATGGTTAAGAATCTTGTTACATGTGTTTTAAAATATATTTGTGATAAAAAACTGATAGTGTAAACTATCTTCTTATATATTAATCAAATATGTAATTACATATATACAGGAGTATTGCCTTAAGATAGAAAAACCAACTTGGACACACAATCTGTTGTTTGAGAGAATCTCTCAACCATACACCAAACTAGGGAAATCATTCCTATAGAATAGGAACAGACTCTTTACATAGAAATTTTTAACTGAGACAAGTAGGAATTAATATTCCAACACACCTCCTTAATGAGTACTTGTTTCAATATGAATTTGCAAAGTCTAGTTGTGGTCAAAGATAAAAGAATATGTTGATATCCATATAAAGGAGCAACCATCCACCAGAATGCATGGGTACTAACTGCTGCAACCACCAGTGTTGTAGGATGTCGTTTGCATACATGGTTCTTTCAACCATTATAACTGCACATCTGTACATGTACCTGCAAATCCCCCTCCAATATCATCATGGGTTTTATCGGATTACCTGTAACCATGCTTTGGGTTTTATCAGATCACCCTCAACCATGCCTCCAAGGGCTCTTAGCTGCCAAGGCTAAACACAGCCACGAAGGCTCCCCACAACCGCTCTAGGCCACAAATCTACCACTAAAGTACTCCAACCACTTTGGGCCACAAACCTGCCACTAGGGCACTCCAGCCACTAAGAGCTACAAACCTACCACTAGGGCACTCCAACCACTAACGCTCACTCAATACTCGACTCAACCATACCAAGGGTTTTCTTGGCTAACCCTAAACCATGCCAATAGATATCTCTGTCCCACTTCACTCTTACATGTGGTTTTTGGCTTACTACAAACCAACACTCCAAATACAAAGTGGTTTTTATATTACCATGAACTATATGGGAATACACATGCCTTACAAGACTTACAACACAACTCTTAAACTCTTGGAGTTACTAGGTACGTACATTACAAAGACCACTACAAAAAATCCTAGACTTTCTTACATTACAACTATGATTCACATTACAACATAATAGAGTCTATTCCACAAACACAAACAAACTCACACTTTCACCTCGCTGTCCATCATCGTTTAATCATTGTTGCTGCTCATTTCACATCTTGGACATCTTTTTTTTTTGTCAATTAAATCTTGGAACTTCATGCTTAACCTATTGTCATTTGTTAAAGTCACAAATTCTAACAAAATAACTTTACCAAAATTGAGTTAGCTAAGCTCAATAAGGCACAATAATTTTATCATGACTCCAAGAAATAAAAAATAAACTTTCAACTTAATAATTGATCAAATTTCTCTGTCTCTGCCCAACATGATTTTAGATCACTATTTGAAAAACAGTCACAACACAGTTAGCTCTCCACTTAGATGAAACTCCATGCTCACTACACCAAAGTCAGTGCTCCGTTGTCAGCCGACCCAGGTTGCATGGCCAACGCAGAGCGCTTGGGTGTTCAGTTAGACTCCATGCATAGAACAAAAAGTTAAGGGAGAAACAGACAAGTGGGTCTCAAACTAAGGTCATGTGATCCACGACCCAATTGCCATCTGGGTATCTGGCATACAAGCCCAAACAACCAGATCCCGTCACCATAAAACAAAGAGAGTGATAGAAAGGAATCCTCCACTTTCCTTCTCTAGCTCTACTTCTCTGGCTCTACTTCTCTTGAATATTGAAGAATCTAAAAGGGCACGAACAATGATAGTTTCTATCAACAAACAGATGGGTACTTGTGTTGTCCCAATAGTTGATTAGGTTGCCATAATCAAAATGCGATCTCTAGTTCCTTATATAAGAATTCCCTCAATCCTGCTAGCTCGAAACACTCTTAATAGTAGCTACATGAAACATAATCATAACACCATATATTGGTACCAATATTGCATCATTTTTCGTATCAACCTAAATCATAAGATCCCTTGTAGAAGGGATATCACAATCATCTCACTAGATGGCTTAGAAGAACTATGCCCATCCCCTGAACCAATACCCCCTGTAGCCAATCTCTTTGCAGTGTCCTCATTCTTTTATCGCGCAAGTTCCGCCTAGCGCTGCCACTTGGTAAGTTCCACCTGGCAGTGGAAGCAGAAGGGACACGTCGACAACTTTGCTTGGTAATCAACGGAGGCTTAGGGGTTTAGGATGGCGCGGCAAGACCTACAAAGGAGATGGTTGTATGGGAGAAGTGGGATTAAGAGTGGGTGTGGCTGAGTCTCCTCCACTTGCACCGCTATTAGGGGCGTGCACAGGATGCCCAATGGGATCACCATTCGCGTCGCTTCAATCCAGGAGCTTGGCCATTTGTTCCATGCCCAACGAAGCCCATCCATCACCTCTAGCTCGTTGAAATCCATGAGTCTCCTACTCATAGAGATCAAACTAGATTTAACCACAATAACAGATGCCCTCTTTTCTACCTATTTGTCTCCTCTCCTCCCCGAACAAATTTCATCGGATTCACCACTCTCGTGTTCTGCCCCATTTTAAACAATTGAATTCAAACCCCAAATTACAGAGCAGAGATATTAATGGACAAACAAGCGAAGGGAAAAAACAAACAAAACACTAATAAAATTATTTATTTCCTTTCGCCCAAGACAGGCCAAGCTTACTCAGCCCAAGACGGACCAAGCCCACGAAAGGGTCGGGCTCTCGGGGCTCTGATACCATGTTAAAATTCCATAAAGGAATCTCAATTTTATTAATCGGATATGCAATTACATATATACAGGAGTATTGTCTCAAGATAGAAAAACTATCTTGGACACACAATCTGTTGGTTGAGAGAATCTCTCAACCACACACCATACTAGGGAAACCACTCCTATAGAATAGGAATAGACTCTTTACATAGAAAGTTATATCTGAGACAAGTAGGAATTAATATTCCAACAATATGTATTTAACTTATATATTATTTTTGTAAAACATTAATAATAATAAGAATTTTAAATAAAGTTATAATTTAGTTAATTCTTATGATTTTCTTTTTTAGTAACTTGAGATGTATGATGAAGTAATGTTTTGATGCTTATTATGAATTGATATTTATTGACATTTACTAACTATTTAATTTATATGGTTGCACTATTAATTTATTAATTGTTACAAAATCTAACTTAATTGATATGATTGCAATAGTAATTTATTAATTGTTACAAATTCTAACAATATTTTGCGTTGACAATAATTTACTTGATTGTTATGATTGCACTAATAATTTATTAATTGCGACAAATTCTAACGATATTTTGTGTTGACGATAATTTACTTAATAGGTTGTTGAAGCCTCACCACCTCCTTTGTAAGTTCAGAAAAGTTAAACACCATTGCAATGTCTCTAACAATAGTGATTTTGTAACCAACTTAGGTCCAATAGTGATTTTGTAACCAACCTAGGTCCTTCTAAACTTTGGATCTACCAAATGTGGAGAAGTATCACATCTCTTGATATGCATCTACCAAACGCTAAAAGGGATCAAATCTCTTTTCATTTAAAAAAGAGTTTTGCAGCTCAAGAGATTTGAGGGATCAAATCTCTTTTCACTTTAAAAGAGATTTGCATTTCAAGAGATTTGATCCCTCTGTGCCCTTGGTGGATCCAGAGTTAAGATGGATCTAGGTTGGTTTAATTCACCGCTTTAAACAGATTACATTCCCAATGAATACAATGGGTCAATACCATGGGTTTTAAATACAATGGGTCAATATCATCGGCCATTTTTATTTATTTTATTTTATTTTGATCAAGTTAAAAGTTTACATTACATTATATATTTTTTTATTATTTTTATTCTCAAAATTTAATTTAATTTTTATTTTTATTTAATTTGACATAGTCAAAATGTTAACCATTACATTACAACATCTCTACCATATTGGGTTGGAGAGCATCTCTTAGTGCCTCTCAGTGCAAATATGTTTTCGCAATTGTTTTGAGTGTGAATTTTTGAAAGATCTAATCTACCTCCATTAATTACATATTTTAAAAATAGTACCTAACATCAATATGCTTAATCTTGCTATGATAAGTTGGATTTGTAACGAAATGGACAACACTTTGACTATCTTAGAGTATAGTGACATTGTTTTTTGTTCTTCCATGCTCAATACGGAGGACCATTTAACCAAATTGCCTCCTTGTAGGCTTGCGAGACAAAAGATATATTCTGCTTCAGTAATGGATAAAGCAAAGAAATTGATTTTTGAAGCTTTGATAGCCAACTAATTGTTTCTCTTGCAAGAATATAGTCATATCTTAAAGTAGACTTCCTCTTGTCCAAATCACATGTAAAATCTGAATCAACATAATTGTAGACACGAGCGATACAACAATTAAAGATGATGTAAAAATCACTTGTGCATCTAAGATATCGAAACAACCATTTGACTAATTTCCAATGCTCTCTCCCTAGATTTTCCTATTGCATGTGAAATATCAAGGTTAGTACTTAACAACGCTTGCATCAAACTTTTAATTGCATTAACATATGGTACACAAGACATAATTCTTTTCTCTTCCTTACTGTTAGGACATAAACCTAAACAAAGCTTAAAATTGAAAGTGAAAGGAATATTTACACATTATTCATATCGAATTCAACAATAATTTTTTCAACATAGTTATATTGTGAAAACTTGAGCTTACCATTTTATATTCTTTTTGTAAGTTTATGCCTAAGATTTATTTTGTTGGTCTTAGATCTTTCATATCAAAGGTTCTGGTCATGTGAACCTTCAACATGTTGATCTTGTTTATGCTTTTCTAGTAACAAGCATACCATCAACATATAAAACCAAGATGCTAAATATACCATTCAAGCTTTTGAAGGAAACACATGGGTCATACTCACTTCTAGTATAACTTTGACTCATCATGAAGGAATCAAACTTTTTGTACCATTGTGTAGGAGATTTCTTTAAAGCATGTAATTAATTCTTGAGCTTCAAGCTAAACTTCTTTTGTGATATTTAACAAATCCTTCTCATTCTTTCATGTATATCCCAAGCGTCCATGTAAAAATGTTGTTTTAACATCTATTTGCTTTAATTTTAAATCAAGTAAGCAACTAATTCCAATACAATACGAATAGAAATAGGCTTAACAATTGGCCAAAAGGTTTCATGGAAATTTATACCTTCCATCTAAGAGTATATTTTTGCAACCATTTGGCTTTATATCATAAATGTCTCTCTTCAATTTGTAGACCCATTTACACCCAAAACCTTTCCATCTTTAGGAAGTTCTACCATCTTACAAGTATTTTTTTCTCTCCAAGGAGTCCATCTCTTCTTTCATTGCCATCTTCCATTTAGCATTATTAATATAATCCATTGTGGCATGACAAGAAGGCTCTTTGTTATCAATATTCAAAGTAATAAATGAAATAAAATTGGTATACGTTTTTAGGAGGATTTATGTCACATGTAGATCTTTTTGGTGTTGGTTGTGGACTTTCCACATTTTCTAAATATATGTAGCATCCACAGAGTCTTTATCATAAAAAATGCTTCCTAGTTTTTGTAGATAGTGAAGCCTCTGACAAAATTTATTGATTTAGTGGAAATTGTTTTTATTTCAAATCAAATTCTATAATATCTGATTTAATAAGGAGGGAATCATAAAATACTACATTTATGCTAATGCTGATTTTGTGGGTAGTGGAATCCTATAATTTATTTTTGTTAGCTACATCATCATAACCAACAAAGACATTTATTTGATATAGGGTCTAACTTAGAATGTTGTTTTTTATGAGTAAGAGCATAAGATTCACAATTAGAAATGTTGAAATTTGAATAGTTGCAAAGATGAATTTCTTGCAATTGTTGGTGATCGATTCACAAGATAGCAAGTACTAGTGGTTTCTTCTACCCATAAATCTTGTTACAAATTGGCATCGTTGAGCATATTCCTTGCTCTTTCTATAAAAATTCTGCTCATGCATTTTCCCACGATTTCAATGGGTAATATATACAATGGTTTTGTGTCTTTCGATCCTCGCTTATTTACAATATTTTTCAAATTCTAAAGATGTGAACTCACCTTGTTATTTGTTCTTAAACATTTGATTGTTCAAACAATTTTTTTTTTTGTGTATCGGAACTCTAAATTGTTTTAATGTATTAAACACATTAAATTTTCTTTGCAAGACATGGACTAACACTTTTTTTAGAGAAATCATCGGTAAATGTTACAAAAATATGACAATCCCCTGAAATACACTGTAGGGGATGACTTCCACACATATAAATGTATATAATCAAGAATACCTTTACTAATATGGCTACTTGATTTATTCTACACTATTTTCCAAATATACAATGTTTGTAGAAATCTAATTCATAGATTTTAAATTCAGAAGTAATTTGTGGTCTATAATTACTTGTAGCTAGTTCTTTCTCATATGATTTGATCACTAATGTTATAAACAAGTCGATTCTTTTACTTCCTTAGATACCACCATTTCCTCATTCATTTGAGTACTCCCTTCCAACTTGTAGAGATTTCCAGTCTTTATAACCTTCATAACAACCAAAGCACCCTTTGACACCTCCAGACACTAAGCTCCTCAAGAAATTAAATTCTTCTTTAGTTTAGGAACATGTCTTACATCTCTTGATGTCCTTATAATACCATCAATCATTTAATGTTGATGCTTTTAATACCAACAATCTTACAAGAAATATTTTCCCCATAAGAACAATGCCACCAGCAACAACTTGATAAGAAGAAACAAATTCTGTGGATATATTGATGTGAAGCACTAAAATATAATAAACATCCCGTTGTGGTCTAGAAATGCACAGGCTCAAGACGGGAGGAGTTACTCGGTCAGAATCTTGATTAAATTCATTTCCATTAATGGTAGTCCTAACTAGAATTTTGGATCCAGCTATCCTTCACGAGGTGATGCTCCAACGAATGGAGACTCGATTTGAGGAAAGAGATTTTTTTGTATTTTTTGAAAATATTAAGAAAACACGCTGCATCAACTTACTCTAAATGCAAATTTTACTCTAAGCCACTCGTGTATGTACAAACTTAGGCTTAAACTTATGTTCATGGAAACAAATAAAAATGCATAGTAAATTCGACAATTGAAGATTAATCGAAAAACATTATCGCTGCAAACAAAAAATTTACAGTGTTTCCCACAAAATGTGCATAACTGCAAACACAAAATTTACAATGTTTCCCACAAAATGCAAAATGGATCGATTTAACAATTTGCACATGAAATAAAATAATCCTTTGCTAAATATCAATTTAACTAAAAGATCACTTTGAGTCTTCTTGCAAGTTAGTAAAATATTTTTAAATGATCTTAAATTAACTTAACACAACTTGCAACATCCATACACATATAACTAACAATATAAAGGTATGAATAAAAAAATGAATAAAATGACTAATAAATTTAAATCTATTAATATAACATTCATTGACACGAACTTAAGACCACCTCTACAAATAGACCTCTACGAATAGAAAAATCAAACTTACTCCTGAGGAAGATTTAGATGACCAACACTTCAAAAAATAACAAAAATAACAAGTTGGTATAGATTCAAATTGATAATGCAAAAGTTGTTTTTTTTTTATTATTATTAATGTGAGATAACATAAATTAGAGAAATAAATTACATTTTATATTATATATAATATAAATATGTATTAAACATTAATTACTAAAACAACAACGCAAATCGATACATAACAATATAATGAAGTGCGAGTTATAAGTGAAATGTATCAAGTCATAACAACACAAGTTTGACTGACATTTTAAACCAAACGGGAGGCTCGAGTAATTACTTGTCACTAAGGCCAAAACTGCGTGGTGAAGAGGCAAGACTACGTGAAAGAGTAGTAAAAAAACACGTCGTGAAAAGTCAAAAAATGTCATCGTGGAGGGTTTAAACTAATCTCGTAGGGCCAGCGAAGAGGTTTCGTGGCAATATATCGGAGCGCCAACCCCATTTGAATGCTGAGTGAACCAATGTATAAGAATGTTAACTCATTTAAAATTTTAAAATATGGCATTTAGTTATCGAATTGAGGCTTTTGTGATCCACATCAATTATAAGAAGAGTTTTGTCCAGAATCACATGAAGAAAACCTTTGTCGACGTGTTTCAAACCAATCAGTGTGCTTCGTCGTCAGGGCAAGTTGAGGAGTCAGATCATGGCTGCAAAATAAATAGGGAGAGCAAACGGCGCCGAAACTCTTCTTATAATTGATATGGATCACAGAAGCCTCAATTCAATAATTGATTCCCTGCATGGTAAAGCCATTGTGTCTAAGGTTCACCATTTTGAACGAGCACGCTTGCAGGTCTTGAAGTTGAAGTCAGATCTAGCTTTTCTGAAGAGATGCAGAGATTCCACCATTATCCTGGTGTTCGCTCAGCCTAGCCATTTGAAGATCTGCTCTCCCTATTTATTTTGTAGCCATGATTTGACTCCTCAACTTGTCCTGACGATGAACCGCACTGGTTGGTTCGAAACACGTCGACAAAAATTTTCTTCATGTGATTTTTGCTGAAACTCTTCTTATAATATAGTATTTAAGTCGATTAGATATGAAATGATCTTCGCTTGTTAATATTTACAAAAAATATTTATAAAGAAATATTAAAACATTTATTAATAATTAAACAAAATAATTATATATAATAATAACACAAAATAAAAATAAAAAACCATTTGTTTAACCAACAAAATAATAACATTAATAACATTCCATAATAATACATTAATAACAATCACAATTTGTTTAACCACATTTAGAACCTTCAAAAACAAAAACAAAACAATAATATTTAAAAACAAAACAAAACAAAAAAAATATATTCAACATTATTTATCTAACAAAACATTTGTTAAAACAAAACACATGATGCGTTAGAATTAACAAAACAATTAACCACCCTATGATGTGTTAAAATACACAAAATCATTTTACTTTTCAGGGAGAGGTCATGGTTCTCATTTAATAGCATTTTTATTTATAATGACTTAATGCAGGTGCATCAAGCAAATGTGTGATCCCAATGTCAAGGGCGAGATGGTCAAAACGTCTCCATGTAAAGAGGGGTAAAGCAAACCGGCGTCACAAGTGTCATTCGATGGGAAGGAATGATAATATGAAGTGTCGTTATGTGACAAACAAATCATAAACAACGAATGACACTTTACATTAATAAGATCGAGACCAACAACAAACTCAAAGCTAAATTAGAATTTGATCAAAGAGACCAGAAGGGTCCCCATTTATTGTTAAAACACCAAGCTAAAAATGGGGGTGTTGCAGCGACAACACATCTTTTATAGTATTCAAGGGTATAACAAATAGATAAAACTTCATCAATCATAATTGGACATGATTTAACTAGATTTGCTTCCATTTTTGAGGTTTTCTTGGATTCTCTCCTCTTCCAACAAACTTGCTTGAGATGCCCCAATTTGTTGCAATACCAATATTTCAGTTTATCCTTCTTTATTTTTTACTTTGATCTAGATGTACCCCTTGAATTCTCTCACTTCTCTTTGTATTGACCTCTAGCCACCAAGCAATTGACCGACATCAACACTGGATTTCCTACACACATCCTAAGACAACAATGCTCCAACAATAGAGTCATAGTTAAGAGTACCAATGGTGCTAAAGCTAAGGTAAGTGACTAAATTATCCCATGATTTAGGAAATGGAAACAACAAAGTAATTGTGTTATCTTCCTCATTAATTTTGTTGGAAATGTAATCCTTAGAGGTTATGCAAATTCAGAATATTCTCTTGTGTGGAAGGCGAAAATCCACAAGTGAATGTGAAGAATCATGAGGAGTCCAAAATACCTCTTGGAAGATGAAACCAAGGGTCATAAGCATTGTATTTATACATGTGTCATCTTAAAAAAGGCAAATTCATGCTTATCAAACCTTGTCCTTCAATTTTGTGACTCTAACAATGGTATTAGAGCAACATGTTTTTTCCTTTCTTGATCGCGTGAGAGCCATGGTTTTGTGGCACTCCTTGGAGTACAAAAACGCCCCCTTCTAGGTGTTGTTGACCATTTCTCTTCGACCCAACTCCACAAATTCCTTGTTCCTTGCTATCTATGTTCTTTGGTAATTGCACTCTTCTTTTGCTCCATTTTCATAGTTGAAGAAACATGTGTGAACTTAGCTAAAATTCCAACCATAATGGCACCTACCTCCCTAGTGAACTACATATTTCTCCATTTTGTAGTTGCTACAAATTATTAGATGATAGAAATATATGGGTGCCGAAAAAAAACTTCTATTATTTTCTTGGAGATCATCTAATTCTCCACTATTGGATTTAGAGAGGAGTTCATAGTTATATTACAAGGGGAAATCCTCCTTGCACATTGTCTCTTATTCATCGATGAAGTTTCTCACCTCTACAAAGTCCTCCTTTTATGCAGTCATTGTTTGAATGCTCTCTCCTTAGAATTCAAACTGCTAAGTTGGTGCTCCTTACATCCTAGTGGTTGTTTGCAAATCACTGGTCCTCCTCACTCAATCCTAGCTCTGTTATGGTGCATAAAGGACTTGAGTACAAATGGTAATAAAACCAATTTTTCTTACAATCCTTAGGTTACAAGTGAAGAGATTTGATGCATAAAAAAAAAACAAGATTGCATTTCAGAGGTTTGAAAATTGTCCTAAAACATGGGAGATAGGTGTGAAGTGTTATGGTGGTGCAAATCCTAAAAGTGATTTATGGGACAAATTAGAGCAATGCTCAAATTGTGGGATTGGAATTGAGACTCCAAAAGTTGTGTGCAGGAATATTATCGAAGTGTATTCAAAACTTTGGTGAATTTGGAAATCCGTCCAACATAGTAGAGTATTTATTGACTTCTATCATGGACAATGAGTGTGGTTCAAGATATTAGGGGCCAGGCGAGATCATCACCTCACACAGATTGCATGAAATATTCGTTAATATTGTCTTTCACATCATCCATAACAATATATGCAGGCATATGGGTACTGACAATGGCGATTCCTCTGAGTAAATTCCAATAGGGCCAATAGGTTTTGTTGAGGCCGATGCTAAAACATACTACCTGTAAAAAAGAAAATGTAATTTCTCTTAGAAGGTTTGTCAAATAATAAATTTGTGACCTGCCATTTAGCATGGTGCAGTATCACAACATTGTAGGTTTTACCATTTTTAGAGTATTTGCAAAGCATATTATCTACATTCCTCAAAATTGCAAATCATAGTGTAATAGACTCGTTAGGTTTCGTTCAGGGTATTGATGGTTCCATTGCTCCTACAATAATTACATCCATGGCCATTCTCGAATAATGTAACCCATGCTTTCATACCAGAGAAGATTAACAACTTGAAGGATTAACCTTAATTGGTTGTTGGGTTCGAACATATGGATTATACTTATGTTGTGGTACGTATGTTACCATGTTCTAGATATTTCTATTAAACTTGATTAATTATTTTCCACTAGACAATAAATTTAAGGCATATGATGAGGATCCAAGCAAGTTTGTAAGTGAAATTTTATACCATTGAAACAGTCTTTTAGTCACTATACTTGCACTTACTGCATCTAGAAGGTCATTCATGCTTAGAAAAACTAATAACATTTTTATACCTAAACTCTTCCCTTCTTCTTGATGCAACAAGAGTTCAAGTTGGCCATTGTTTTTCTTCATTATTTTACCATTTGTAAGTTCAGCAACAATGTGGCTAAATCATGGTCATGTCCAATAATAACACTCAAATATGGTAGGGAATTGAACTAGTGGCTTCACATCCAAGACTGCCTTAACAGTGCACCCGATCATCGTCTATCCAAGACCTTGTGGGTGAGTTTGAGTTGTTAAAAGAAATTGGTGTGTAAATGAACTGAATTTATCAATTATTAGAGTTATTGAATACTCTAAAAATATCTACTATTGATAGCATGATCAAAACTGGTAGTCATTCTTAGAAATGTTCAAATATTTTTACAATATGCACATGAAAAAATTGAGTTTCCTCAGCGCAAATCATAACTTTAACAAGATGAATTACAACAAAGGGAAAAAAATTCTGAAGTGGTCCTTGTTCAAAACAATTCTTTGTTTGTGATTGATTCCCATCAAGAGATCACACTTGATCATAGCAATGATGCCAATTTAGGATCATATTCTAATGAAGATAGAGTTTGTCAGAAGAAAGTTCTGCTTGGGCTTCCCAAGTCCATCTGTATACCTTGGGAAGAAGTCGACACATATAAAGCTAGTGTTGGCTATGAAAAAGAAGTGACTTTTCATAGTCTAGACTACTCCAAAGGAAAACTCATCTTTACCTGCTCCACATCCTTCTCAAATTATTTTTATGATAAGGATGGCCCTCGGCTCAATTTGGGCCCACTCCTCCTTACATTGAGTCTTTTTTATGGTAAGGATGTGAGATTGTAATACAATGTAATTATAAATATTTTAATAATAATAAAAGAGACTAGCT
>APFE031266961.1:8443-21008 GCA_000404065.3 Pinus taeda | reverse complement strand
ATAATAAAAGAGACTAGCTACGGAGCCCACTCCATGGCAAGAGTATGAGGGTCATGCACTCCGTGGACATAGGAAAAAATGATGTTTGGTGATAGTTGTAGGTGTAGAAGATTGTAGGTTTTAACCCCATACATAAATTACCTGCATACAAATTCCAAAAAACAAAAAATAAACAATGGTGAGAGAATAAAACATAAAACATATATATGCAGAGATTTTCCCCTAGATCCCAAAATTGGGACTACCAGATTGATTTTTCATTATATTCCTTTTAATGTTACAATACATACATATACATGCCGAAGCATCGATAAAGCCTAATCCACTAACCTTGGATTAGAACATAAATGTAGTTCCCTTGATCGGATCTACAAAATACCATGGACAAAAAACCATCATGCCCAAAACCATGTGTGAAATCCATGCACAAAAAAATAGGTAGGTTCGCCCACCTAATATAGGGTCCAAAAAAAAATTTCAGGGGCACTGCATCGGACCCCGTGTAGGGGGGCTACCACCCCTTGCAAACCTCCCAATAAGGGGAGTTACTACTGCACTCACCTCAACATACAGGGGGGGCTACCACCTCCCCATGACCCCTCCGCATGGGGTAGTCATGGAAAGAATATAACACACACACAATAAAGACACCTGGGGACCCACATGGCCCCAATATGTGCCACATGGGAATATATATATGTGTGTGTGTGTGTGTACCCAGTGAAGGGGAAGGAGAAGTGGAGTATCAATAATGAGGATGACAATGCTGAGAGCATAGTGCACTTTCTTGGTCCATCATTCTATGATGGGCAGAGAGCTTCCTGGTTGAAAATAAGGCACCTTGGTTGGTGGGTGAAAGTACAAGGGAAGTTTTACCCTACTGCTGAGACATTCTCAGCTGGTTGTAAGGAACCTTGGTTGGTGGGAAGAAGTACAGGGGAAGTGCAGTGTACAGGTTGATGATGTGGTGTGTTTTCCTTTCTAACAGTGAGGCGCCATGATTAATGGAACAGGTATGGGGGAAAAATATGTGTAGAGGTTGAAGACATGGTTGTAGGGGTTGGTACCTCAGCCGTAGTTATCAGTTTACTATCGGTTTTCCCATTACACATTAAGTAGCTTTGGGGTGACATGTGGTTGAAATTAATGAACCACATGGTCTATGACAAGGTTAAACATGGAGAGCCCATAACCATTCCATACTTTTATACAAATATTTATTTTCCATGTTGGTTTATAATTATGTTTTTATTGTTGTGTTAAATTATGGATAATGAAAGAATCTTGATTCTAGGGGTTTGTACGTAAAATGTTTGAAATTGATAATTCGTTGTGCCAAGTGCATGTGTGATGTGTTTAGTAACTATGGGAATTTTTATTGCAAACCTTGGATGGCAGTTCCATGCTAATTCACTGCTAATTTTGTTGTGTATTTCCATATTTTCATGGCTGTTGTATCTTATATTCATAGACATTTACTGCAAACCCCAGTCTGGTTCGATAGTCAATTATTGCATGTGCTAGGCTACGATTTCAAAGTTATGTGTTTAAAATAGTCGATTATTGTATATTTTCCGTTGTGGAAAACCCCTAATTATATTAGTTATAATAATATTCCATTCATTGTTAATTAACTCAATGTTTGGGTTTAATTATGGAAATTTCAACATTATGTTCTTCCGTTGAATTATTGGATCATTTAATTAGTGAATTTTGGTATTGGGTGAGTAGTGTTACCCGAATGGAGGTCGGGGACATTACAAATCATATTGATCAACATGATCATTATTTTCATCCATAAATTCCTCAATTAACAACTTTCATTATCAATTTTCACAAATTCTAAAATTTTCCTACCTTCATCTTTTTCGTCATTTCTTTAAAGAATGTTGTGGATGCTCTATACCCTTGTAATTTCCTCAATATGTTTATAATAATCATATTCCTCTCTTGTTGCATCGAGGTTTTCATTAAAACCAACACTTTGACATCATCACAATTAAAATTATCAATATTACCAATATCTTAGTGTCTTAGTGATGTAGAGGGGACCTCAGTACCCCACAGATTACTCTTCCTCTATGTTTAGCCTCGTGATAGAAGAGGGGAGTTCAGTTCCCTTCAAACTAATCTCTCTTCAAAGTGGCTTAGTGATGTAGAGTGGACTTGAGGTTCAAGGTTCCTGAGGGATGTACAAGGGATTGTAGGTTCAAGGTCACTAAGGGATGTAGGGGGGATTCCTGTCACTTGTAGTATATACTCTACCAATAAGACAAATAAAAGAACACCTGTAGACTACTTGTTAGTTTTTATAGCGTTAGACAGGTGTTATGGTCTCAACTTTGGTAAGAGATGCTAAAGAACACAAGATATCCAAAACCCAAAAACAGTGTTAGGAGAAAACACCTAGAGATGGCCCAGTTAAGTTGAATAATCAATAATTAAATATTTCCTAACTCTAACTTCAGAAAAGTGATTAATTAACGATAATTAATTGAGAAAAGTGAGAATTCTACAAAAAATCACACATATCGAGTTTGAGATGATCATAACATTGATGGGGATCTTATCATGGTCATTGGTTTTGTTAGGTTCCTATACCAATAGGAGGCATAATTTTGAATATCTAAGGTTCAACCTTGTAATATTGTACATACCTTTGCTTTCTGCAATTTTTTTCCATATTATAAAAATTAAAAACTGTAAAGAGGGTATGTCCTAAAAGATAAATCAAAGGACAAAAAGAATAAGAGAAGGTCTCAAAAAGATGAAAATATATGAACCCCAAAAACAAAAAGACCATGAAAGTGTGCAAGTCTAAATGCCACTACTATGTACTTTTATGCATAATAATGATTGTGTGCAACTTGTTACTTATGCCACAATCCATGGTAATCAAACAATTTAATCTTGGTTATTCCATGATTTGAATTTTATGTTTATAGATTAGAGAATAAAATATGACCAAACAGTTTAATCTTGGCAGATCATAGTTAAGTAGAGAAAATAAAAGGAGCTCATAAGTTTGATCTGAGCCCTTGGATGATATAAGGTTAGAATAGATAGATTTACTTTTCAAAAGAAAAATAGATGAATAAGGGTTTGCTAGCCTAAATGCACCCTAAGAAATGAAGAAAATATGTTAGAGGTAAGAAGTGGGTAAGTAGAAGAAAGGTTGCTGAATTACGAAGTTACTTGGATCAAAGCACATACATCATGCTTAGATACATCTTTCGACATGTATGGTCAGCTATGAAAGCAAAGGCAAAGATTTACAAGTTCATATGATTAACTCCCCCTCATTCATTTTTCCTCTTTACTTACTAATTTCCTCTCAATAAATATGTTCTAAGTACTTCTAACCCTACAAGTCAAAGAGGCTCAGAGCATTTCTTTGACTTTTGGAGGGACCAAACCCTCGGCTTAATGACTTATGGACTCAAGTGCTAGAATCCCCTTCATTAAATCCATTTCCCCTCATTACCCTAATAAAACCCCTTTTCCTTTTACCTAGGAAAAAAATACCTCCCCTATGTAAATCCCTTTCGCACAAAAAACCCACTAAAAGCTTTTTATCCTAAAGTATAAATCTAAAATGCGCAATTGCATGCCTTTTGCCCTTTTGACTTAGGAAAAAACACCCACTTCGATCATTTCATATTAATTAACTAATTTTATTATATAAATCCCCTATAACCCTTTCCCCGTAAATAAATTAAAACCCTATTAAAATACCCCTGATCCTTTGTTTTGAATAAAAAATACATAAACTACCCCTTATCCCGATATAACTCTACTTAGTTTACCTAACCCCGGTAATACTTAAGTTAATCCCGCATCAGCCTCACTTGACTCCCTAATCCCTCATTAAGCCCGACCCGATCACTTTAAATTTGCGATTAAAACCTAAGCTAATCCCAAACCGCCGTGATTATACCCCTGGGACCTACCTCAACCCCCGTTCATTTCTCCCCGCGTAACTCTCCCACTCGACTACCGTTAGATAACAATCTTGTAGATCCAATGACCCAAAGCTATATCGGCAATGCCTGATGGATTGCCTTTACTCGCCCGATAAGGTGGTTTTCCCCTGATCCTCGATGGCTATGTGTCACGCTCTAACACGCATCGGGTGACCCCTCCTCAAAACCGCCCATGCCTATAAAATGGTGTGGCAACCTTCAAAACCACCTCCCCGCCATTCTGATAAACTGCTTTCCCTCCATAAAATATGAATTTTGCACCATTTTTGAAAATTTACCCGTTAAAGTTTTAAACCCTTAGAACCCTTGTTTTCTTTCCTTTCGCCCGTTTTACTGTGTAAATCTATGACACCCTTCATCGCCACCCTCAGCCTCTGCGATGCGATTTCCCCTCCAATTATGTTTAAAACACTGCCCCGAGACCTTTCCCAAGCATCCCAGTGCAAATAAAACTATCAATCGCCCTTCATGCAGACCAATGTCTTCTTAAAAATTATTGAATTTTTTAGGTTATCAGACTAAGATCAGAGCTTGGATAAATAGTTCTGATACTAGTCAAAGAACCTGTTTACTCCAAGACTCGGACCAGAAACCTATTAAAAGACCAAATTAAGAAGAAGAAGACCAGTTATACATGCACAGAAGATGAATATCATTACACATAGAGTTGAGAAGAAGACAAGGAACAAAGTAGTGACAGTTTAGATCAAAGTAACCAGACCAGAGATGCAGATAGAAGTCAAACAAAAAAAACACACTGAAACTTGATCAAAATCCACTTCCGATGCTGATACACATAAAAATAAAAGAATTTACTATTGAAACACACAATAAAAAAGTTAAATTGAGCAGTAAAAGGAAGAAACACAAAAGGGATAAAGACAGGTCATCAGAGTGAAAGAGTATCAGTGACAAAGAGTATTAAATGAAAGACATAAGTGAATAAAGCCTCCAACGTGATGAATTCAACAACAAAGAGCATAAAAAGCTAAAAGCAAACCATAATAGCTAGCAATACCACAATAAAAGGGACAACATGAAAGTAGTTCATTAGCTGCCTCTATCTTCCTGCGAGAAGATATTTCTATTTCCTAAATTAAATCTCAAGTCAATTTGAGATATTTGTAATAACACCTTAGTATAAATACTTCATAATTTGAAGTATGCAGTGTGGATTCTTAGACATTTCTATAGACTTCTTGAGCGAAACGCTGTAAAATTTGTTGGAGCATTGACTAAGCCAGCAAGCTAGATTGATGAATAAAGACAAGATATTTCAAAAGGAATCCTGTGCAGAGCGAAGTGTAGACGAGTATTTTTTCACGTTGTTGTTATCTCTTAAAGTTTTCATGCTGTTGATCTAAATCCGAATGCCATAATTGGAAGTATTATATTAGAATTTGTTTAATTACACTCTGCTATAACAGTTAGGCAAATATATGTTTTCTATAGATAATCTAAGTTAAGGAATTCTTAATTTCTCCTTAGTTTAGGTTGTTTCTTTAATCTATAGCAAAGGATTCTTAATTGCCCTTTGTTTCTGATTACCCGCCTGTTCTTCGTTTCAATCCTGGTCTGAGAATTCTTAATTTCTCTCTCACCCTAGTTAAAACCTTTTCCATCCCTTTGGCCTAAAGACCTGCATTCTACTCTGCTATATTGCCCTTTGAACATTCCCTTTAGTGAGTTGATCCAGTTCTGTTGCCCTTCTTTTGACTCCATATGCCCAATGGTCTAGAGACATCATTCTATCCATTTGTTTAAAGAGCCCCACCACCCAATCTTCAATACAAATAAAAAAACCCTAAACCTTAAGAACTAGCCCAATATCCTAGCAAACAAAGCTAAATCATATAGAGAGAGCCCTCTCTGGAATTAGGTTGGCTAGAGCCTAAGCCTAAAAGTTGGTTTGTGGTTACCTCGGTCATTTTCTTTTTCTAATAACTTCTAGAGAAAATTCTGAGTGATAACATAGTGGCGACTCTACTGGGGACCAACAATTCCTCAGTCCTAATAAAACTTTAAAAAATTTCTAATTTTGTATTTTAAGCCTCCTAAAGTCATTTGTTAGAAGCTTATTGAAAAATCTCACAAAAACAATTAAAAATTTGAAATTCTGGCTTCTAGGAAGACTCATTTTACTAGGGCTAATCCAGATCCCAATTCTCCCCTAGTAGTTGATAATCCCAACTTGATTTCAAGAAAAACTAAAAAAGAAGAAAGTTCAGCGAGTCACACACCTTTAGTTAAAGCTAATTCATGTCCTGATGAGTGGTTATTTTTAGAAGATCTTCCCTTTGATGAGCAATTTGGCCTTTCATTATTTAAAACAAAGTCTGAAAGTGAAATATACGATATCGTTTTAGACCCTGATTTCATTGCAGACCTTGAATTCCAATAGGCCAACAGATCCATTGATGAGTACATTTTGAAATCTCCACAATCATCCATTAATACCACTACTACCATTGAGTTGTCTAAATAGATCTCCACTACTTTGAGTTCACCATTGTTCCCTTCAACTTCAATACCTCCCGAATCCCATTCTGCACCACCATTTACACCTTCACTCCCTCCCCAGCCTATCATTACTCGTTCGCCACCTACTAGTCCCGATTCTTCATCCACTACTACATTAATCCCAAGTATATCAATCCCACAACTTATCCCCTCCCAACCTACAGTAATGGAAAATAGATATGCTCCTCTTATTTTACCTGCCCAACTTCATGCTATGCCTGTAGATTATCAGAGTAAGATTCCCTTGTTTAATGCTATTGGTCAGTATACTACCCAACAACATGTAAACAGGATGTCTGACTTCTTTGAACTACATGAATTAGATGAAGCCGATGTCCAGATGAGACTCTTTGCCCAATCTTTGACTGGTGATGTCAAGAAGTGGTTTAAAGCCTTCCCTTCCAATCACATAGTAGACCTAGCAAACTTCCAAAGGTTTTTTATTGATAAGTGGGAAAACAAAAACAATCCTTTACAAATCCTTTCAAAATATGAGAATATTAAGAGAAGACCTAACGAAACAGTTCAAGATTACTGCACTAGTTTCAATAATATTTATAATGCAATCCCAGTTAACCTTAGACCCCCACCTGATTTAGCGTTAATAAAGTTCCCTGATGGTTTTGATACTGATATGTCATACCAACTTAGGGAAAGAAACCCCCAATGTTAGAAGAGATGCAAAGTGTAGCTATTAGTGTAGAAGCAAATTTGTTAGCTAAAAGGGTTAGGGTTAGAAATGAAAAGAACTGTTAAGGAAGAAACTTCATCATATGATCTTAAAATAGATAAATTGGCCAAAAACATGGAAAGACTAATGGAAAGAATAGGTAACATCGAAGGGAAACCCCAATGGGATAACCAACAAACACCTACAATTAGAAACCCAAATTTCAGAAATAACCAAAATATAGGAAAAAAATTGGACCAAATCAGAACATAAGGCCTCCTTTTCAAGAAAATTATGTAGAAACATCCAATCCAGAAAATCTAGAGCATGATACACAAATTAACCTAATGGGAGTAAATGATGAAGACACTATTTTTCTAACCCAAGATGAGCAGGAACTGTATATGCTGCAACAACTACAGGTACAGTATGGTGAATCATTTGATTATAAACAAGGATATGACTCTGCTATTTTCAAAGTCCACAAGCAATATAATCTAAGAAGCAAAAGGAATGTGGATGTCCCTGACCAAACAAAGAAAACAACCCAAAATCAACCCAAGAAGATAAAAGAATCCCCTGTGTCAAAGATCCTCCAAATTCTCCCTGGGCAGAAGCCAAATCCTTATGGCCCCAAAATTGTAGATATAACCTCTGATCAACCTTCTACTGATCAACCATCCACTTCAATTCCACTTGTAAATCCACAGAAAGAGATCCCCAATAAAGAAAAAGAAAACAATCCTACTCAAATCCCTGCTACAAAAACTCAAAACCTTCAAACCGAAAAAGCTTCTTTGCCTTTCAATTTGGGAGCAGAGATAACTAAGCTAAAGATTCCAGTCCCTTTAACAGAACTAATCAAGGATGAACCTTACAAATCACAGATAAACCAAACCTTAAACATTGCTGAAAATGAAGATTCAGTTAACTTGTTTGATGACAAATCAGAACTTATATTCGGTCTTGATGTTAATGGAAAACCATTAGAAGGAGGAGTTCCACCTTTTTATATAAGCCTTAGTATCCATGACAAGATTCTACATAATGCAATGTTGGATTCTAGAGCCTCTCACAATTTAATGCCCAAATTAGTAATGGAAAAGTTGAACCTAGACATTTAAAGGCCCTACAAAGACTTATTCTCTTTTGACTGTACTCAAGTAAAGTGTCTAGGATTAATCAAAGATCTATGTGTTACTTTAGTCCAATATCCTTCCAAGAGCATTCTGATGGACATTGTAGTTGTTTACATCCCACCGAAGTATGGCAGGCTGTTATCAAGATCATGGGGAGCCAAACTTCAGGGATCTCTTCAACTAGATATGTCTTATGCAACAATTTCTATTTTTGGACAAGCTAAGAAACTATACCAAGAAACCTTAATGGAATATATGGTAAGTAGCCAAGATTGGCCTCAAAAATTTCCCATCTACTCCATACACTTAGATATTGACTCTTTTTTTTTGTATAATGCTGATGAAACACAAGAAACACTTTTAGACAACACTGATACAAAACCAAAAGAAATTGCAGTTTCTACACAAGATGAGACTAATCATACTATAGAGCTGTTCAATAAACAAGAAGGTCTAATTGTTGTGAATGATGAAGAGTTTGTTCCACCAGATAGTGAAAACTATGATGATGAGATCTTATGGCATTTAGAATTTGATGGATCAGTAAATAGGTTAGGTGCAGGAGCATGAGTGTGGATATATAACTTGGAGAACAATTATTTAGAAGGCCATGCATACAGACTAAATTTTAAATGTACAAATAATATAACTGAATATGAAGCATTAATTTTAGGTCTTAAGTTAGTTAGGAATCTAGGAGCTAAAATAGTTTCTATTATGGGAGACTTTGAACTAATTGTAAAACAGATTGATGTTGTATATATGACTAAAGACCCTAGATTAAGTTGCTATAGAGATACCATTGTAGAAATACCTAATACTTTCTTAGAAACAAAGCTTGCAATCATCCCTAGGAAACATAACATGCAAGCCCATAGTTTAGCATTGTTTGCCAGCACTTGTAAATTACCCTTCCAACCTAATTATTAGTACAATGTTGAAGTTAGACACAGACTTGCAATTCCTGATAATTTGAAGAACTAGCAGATATTTACTAATGATAAATAGATAAATAACTTTTTACTTTCAGAAGAAGAATTTGTAATAATAACATATATACTAATACATCCATAGATCCTGACACTAAGGATAATATAGAAATAAATAAGATAGAAGATGATAAAATAGATTGACTTAACCCAACTAAATTTAACAAATCAGATGTAGATAACTTAGAGCTAGTGGAAATTGATGAAACGATCAACAAAGAAAATAAAGTAATTAATCTTAAGGACAATTTATTACCAAAGGGATTAACCCCTCTGGAAGATTTATTTGATTCAAATGATGTTCCTAGGAAGCCTAAAATGGAACCATTAAGATCTGACATTGAGGAATGCAACATAGGCACTGATGAAAGTCCCAAAATGATCAAAATTTCAAAATCATTACCTCCAACTGAAAAAGTGAAATACATTGAGTTGTTGAAAGAATTTAGGGATGTTTTGCATGGAGTTACGAGGACCTTAAATCCTATGACACCAACATCATGCAACACACTATTCCTATAAAATAAAATCAAAAGCCTTTCAAACAGAAACTAAGAAGGATCAATCGCGTCTTATTACCTACTATAGAAAAAGAAATTCAAAGGATGTATGATGCTAAAATAATTGCACCAATCAGGTCCACATGGGGTAGCTCAAGCGGCAAGGGCCGTGGAAATGAAGTCTCACCGAACCGGAAGTCTTGGGTTAAAATCTTGGGCTACCCCTCCCCCGTAGAGGGGTACATAATGGACATGTAAATCGGAGAGTCCCGCCCCAGCTTACAAAAATAAAAATAAAAATTGCACCAATCAGATTCTCTAATTGGGTATCAAACTTAGTGCCAACAAGAAAGAAAACAAGTGAAATCAGACTCTATGTGGATCTCAGAAACCTCAATAAAGTATCACTGAAAGACAATTACCCTCTCCCCAAGATGGATCAAATTTTATAAAGAGTAGTTGAATCAACCACAATCTCATTGTTGGATGGGTTTTCTAGTTATAATCAAATCTTAGTTCACCCTGATGACCAACCCAAAACTGCCTTTACTACTCCTTGGGGCACCTTTATGTATGTGAAAATGCCTTTTGGGCTAATGAATGCAGGAGCTACTTTCCAGAGGGCTGTGGATATAACCTTTGCTAAAGAAATTCATGATTTCCTTGTGATATATCTAGATGACATTACTGTGTTTTCAAAGTCTAATAATCAACATCTAGATCATCTAAGGCAAGTCTTTATCAAATGCAGGAAGTTTGGAATTTCCTTGAACCCCAAAAAGTCCTTGTTTGGGTTAGAGGAAGGGAATTTATTAGGAAACATAATATTGAAAGATGGCATTAGAATAGACCCAGCAAGAATAGAAGCCATCTTACAAATAAGACACCCCAGGAACATTAGAGAATTAGAAGATTTCTTAGGAAAAATCAATTTTCGTAGAAGATTTATGTCTAATCTAGCAGAATTAAGTAGATCACCTAACAATAAGCTGAAAAAGGACTCCACAATAAAATGGACTATTGAGGCTAAGAAATCCGTTGAAGACATTAAACTAGCCTTAACTAAAACACCTGTATTAATAAGTCCAAGTTTGATAGAGATTTCATTTTATTTTCATTTGCTTCAGAACACACAATAACTGCAATACTATTACAGAAAAATGACCAGGGCTATGAATAACCCATTGCTTTCTTTAGCAAAGCCCTGAGAGATGCCCCCTTAAGATACAACATAATGGAAAAACAAGCCTTGGCATTGGTCAAAGCCATTAAAGATTTTAGGGTATACATCTTATATTCTCATATAGTAGCCTACGTTCCTAATTCAGTAGTAAAAGACATCCTAACTCAAGATGGTCCAGATGGAAAGAGAGGAAAGTGGATTGATACTATCTTAGAATATGATATAGAAATTGAACCAACGAATTTAATCAAGGGCCAAGGTTTAGCCAAGCTAATGGCTGAATCAAATTGTCAAACCCTGGATATAAAATTTATTGCAACAATAGATAATGAAGAGGAGATGGTGGCTCCACTAATAAGCCAGGCCTTTCTTGAATCACCATGGTATGCTGATATCTGTTATGTTTTACTAAATTTACAAGCTCCTCCTGAATTATCTAGGACTAAAAGCATGTTTTTTAAGATGAAATCCTTAAGGTTTTGTACATTAGGCAATGTTTTGTTTTGGGGAGACCATGAAGGTATTATTCTCAATTGCTTATTAAAAGAAGAAGCTGACAAAGTTTTACAAGAGTTTCATGCAGGTGATTGTGGAGGACACCTTTACTGGAAGACTACTACAGATAAAATCCTTAGAGCTGGTTTCTACTGGCCTACCTTGTTTGTTGATGTCAAGAAATATGTGACCTCCTGTCACAAGTGTCAAATTTTTGAGGGAAGAAAAAAGCTCTTACCATTACCCCTCAAGCCAATCTTTGTTGAAATATCTTTTCAACAATGGGGTGTAGACTTCATTGGTGAAATTCACCCACCCTCCTCTGCCCAACACAAATGGATCCTTACTGCCACTAACTACTTCACAAAATGGATAGAGGCCATACCTTCAAGGCAAACCACCGATATTGTTATCATAACCTTCCTTGAAACCAATATTCTATCAAGATTTGGATGTCCAACTAAGCTCATTACTAATAATGCAACAGCCTTTAAATCCAAAAGAATGATAGATTTCTGCAATAAATACCATATCACCCTTGGCCATTCCACATCATATTACCCACAAGGTAATGGATTGGCTGAATCCTCAAACAAAATCCTAGTAAATATCATCAAGAAGTTACTAGAGGACAATAAGAAAACTTGGAATAAAAAGCTAGTCAATGCCTTATGGGCAGACAGATTGACTACTAAGAATTCAATTGGTACTTCTCCCTATCAACTAGTTTATGGAATGGAAGTTGTCTTTCCATCCTCTTTGGGAGTGCCAGTAATGAAGATACTTCAAGAAATACAGGTTGAACCAAATAGTATCCAAAGAAGAATCAACCAAACCATACATCTACAAAAGACAAGAGAAGAGGTCTATGTCAAGTCTCAAGTTGTGCAAGAAAAGATAAAAAAGATTTTTGATAAAAGAACCAAGGTTGAAGATTTCTACATTGGTGACAAAGTGCTAAAGTGGGACTCAATAAGGGAAGATAAAGGAAAACATGGGAAATTTGATTTCCTATGGAAAGGTCCCTATGTCATTTATGCTTATAGAGGAAGTAATTCTTTCTTCTTGAGAGAAATTGATGGTACA
>APFE031266953.1:51758-63203 GCA_000404065.3 Pinus taeda | reverse complement strand
ATGAAAATATCAACTTTGTATATAATATTGCACAATTTTTTTGGGTTTGGAGTATTCTCTAAAAATGCTTCTACTTGGCTAAGAACTTATCTTCTTTGGATGTATGGAAACATGTTAAAGATTCAAGACCCAGAGATATCTACCAAGAGTGAAAGCCCGTCCCCTATGTACCACCAACAAGTAATTCCATGTGGTGCGGTTTTCCTTGAATAACAATGATGAGTCAGTAACAACCAATATGGTTGTCCCCACTTCTAGTTTAACAATTGAGTTATGATAGGTTTTCCTACTGTTTAAAAAAAAATTGCACGAAAACATATTAACATATATAAATAAATGAAATGGATTTGACATGTTAATTGAATTATTGTTAATTCCCTCTTTATCTTTCAAACTTTGTTTTGTTCTCGTTCATAACAACACAATTAAAAAATTCAAGTTCAATCAAATAGAGTATTTCTAGCATTTTAAAATGTAATAAAAGACACATAAGTTAAAAACCTATCAATACCTTTTCTTTCCTCTAAATTATGTTAGCTTCTCGAGTTACTTCAAAAGTGATTTCACCTAGCTAGGAGAAAATTAAGTCTCCCTTTCCCCTTGGCAACATTTCAAGGACATATGGATACCTTAGTTTGAGTGGATTCTTAACATTGGATAAAGTGCTACCATAACACCCTTATAATAGGAAGTAGTTAACCCAAATGACATGATGATTGACACATTAACTGTACGGAATGGAGGAGTTAGTTGCTTGTGTAAGGGAGATACATACTTAAGAGTAGGAGTTTTACGCAATTGGAGAAGGGAACTTAGCTTTAGCATTTTGGAACCATGTGATAATTTAATCCTTGGAGGTTGGGATTGAATGCTTTGGATGAGGAGTATACTTCATGGAGTTTGGTTGTGGACCTAGAGACATCTTTTGAGGAGGAAAATTGGGGCTTAATCTAGACCAAAGTAGAACACAAGAGAGGAGCATTAGAAATATGAGAGGGTATGTGGCACACTATTTAGGAGGAATGTCTTGCATGAGGGCACATATAGACCACCATGGAAGAGAAATGTTGTGTTCACATCTTGTTGGATAATATACCTCTTGGTGGAGGAGCATTGAGCCTTAGGAAATTCATCTATAGATGGCATTCCATCTTGGAAAAACTCTAGTATTTTGATGTTCAAAAAAGAGAATAAAAGAAGGTTACTATATAATACAATATTCAATAAGTAATAAAAGAAGATTATATCATATTTAGGTATTTCTTCTATGGGGCTTTGGATAGACGACGATTGGGTGCTTTGTTAAGGTACCCCTTGATGTGAAGTCACTAGTTCAATTCACAACCCTGATTAAAGTAATATTAGACATAACGAAAATATAATCATACCAAAATTAAAAAACATTACAAATATAACCCATTAAAAAGTGTTATATCACATTGTGAAGATAAAAGGGAATAAAGATAAAAAAGAATAAAGAGAATGAAGATAAAAAGGTTAGATTAATCTCACATGTGAAGTTAAAAAATAAAAGAGTATTAGTTAATCCTTTTTAAAGGTTGACTTTAATTAACATATGGGAACATTTTTGTAAATGCGTAACAAATCATGACAACATATACAATAGAAAATTATGTCATATAAACATATGATGTTGCATTGTGATGTTTAAGAAATGATTGAAAAAAAAGCGTTACTTGAATTCATGACATTAAAGAAGGAATAAAAGAGAGTAACATAGTAATATCACTTTTCTAATATTGTAAACATACTACTTTAAGATGTTTTACATCATATTATGATGTTCAAAATAAACAATAGAG
Source organism: Pinus taeda (assembly GCA_000404065.3). Lineage (NCBI taxonomy): Eukaryota > Viridiplantae > Streptophyta > Pinopsida > Pinales > Pinaceae > Pinus > Pinus taeda. Next base: position 61,380 of record APFE031266953.1, on the reverse strand, counting down.
TGTTGAGCTATTATTATTTCCAAATCAAATATGATTAATACAAATATATCGTGGAATTTTTATAAATATGTAATAATTTATAATGATATAAGTAAATATTAAATTTCATTATACAAATTCAATTTATTTCTTTAGGATGTTATAGAATAAAAGAGGACCTCACTTTTGATAAATTAAGAAGAATAAAATAGGATTATGCCACACTCTAACATTTCAAATATGATTATGGCTTTAAGAGTTTTTATTTCACATTGTGATATTTAAAAATGAACTAGAAAGTTAGTTTTATGTTGCGTTATGATATTCGAAATTTAGAAATAAGGGTTAGTTGATTTATATTTTCAAAAATTAACTTTGGTTAATATGGCAATATTTTTACTTATATGTAATAAATTATGATATTCAAAAAAAATTGTAGAAATAAGATTTAATTGATTTATATTTATAGAAGTCAACTTTGGTTTGGTTAATATAAATATAAGGTAATATTTTTACCAATATGCAATTGGTTAATAGGATGTTATAGAATAAAAGAGGACCTCACTTTTGATAAATTAAGAAGAATAAAATAGGATTATGCCACACTCTAACATTTCAAATATGATTATGGCTTTAAGAGTTTTTATTTCACATTGTGATATTTAAAAATGAACTAGAAAGTTAGTTTTATGTTGCGTTATGATATTCGAAATTTAGAAATAAGGGTTAGTTGATTTATATTTTCAAAAATTAACTTTGGTTAATATGGCAATATTTTTACTTATATGTAATAAATTATGATATTCAAAAAAAATTGTAGAAATAAGATTTAATTGATTTATATTTATAGAAGTCAACTTTGGTTTGGTTAATATAAATATAAGGTAATATTTTTACCAATATGCAATTGGTTAATAGGATGTTATAGAATAAAAGAGGACCTCACTTTTGATAAATTAAGAAGAATAAAATAGGATTATGCCACACTCTAACATTTCAAATATGATTATGGCTTTAAGAGTTTTTATTTCACATTGTGATATTTAAAAATGAACTAGAAAGTTAGTTTTATGTTGCGTTATGATATTCGAAATTTAGAAATAAGGGTTAGTTGATTTATATTTTCAAAAATTAACTTTGGTTAATATGGCAATATTTTTACTTATATGTAATAAATTATGATATTCAAAAAAAATTGTAGAAATAAGATTTAATTGATTTATATTTATAGAAGTCAACTTTGGTTTGGTTAATATAAATATAAGGTAATATTTTTACCAATATGCAATTGGTTAATATAAATATATGGTAATATTTTTACCAATATGCAATAAATTATGGCAACATATATGATAAACGTTAGGTTGCACAAACACAAACACAAAATTTCACTTTGCGAAAAAAAAAAAGGAATAAAGGAAATGTTATGTTACATTTAAACATTTCAAATATAATACTTAAGAGGTTTTATAATATAATACTTAGAGGTTTTATAAAAGAGTGGTTTTATGTTACTTTGTAACATTAAATATGAACACACAAAAAAACGTGTTAGTTAATTTATGTTTTTAAGAGGTTTTATAATATAATACTTAAGAGGTTTTATAAAAGAGTGTTATGTTTTATGTTACTTTGTAACATTAAATATGAACACACAAAAAAACGTGTTAGTTAATTTATGTTTTTAATAGATAACTCTTGATATATTTATATACATGGTAATATTTTTAGAAATATGTAATAATTTATGTGATATGTATAATAAAAGATTATGTCGCGTATAATCATATTATGTTATTTATGATGTTAAAAAAATGAATAAAAATAGGTTATTTTGTTTTTATGGTATTTAAAAAAGAACAAAATTAGCAATTATCTCAAAAGGTGTAAAAGAGATGCTCATATAAAATTGTTAAGTTGAAAAAGTTGTAGATTGGGTTTCCATAATCAAATAAATAATATTAATATATTAAATTTAAATTTTCGATGTATTTTATGTATTTTATATATATATATATATATATATATATATATAATATATATATATATATATATATATATATATATATATATATATATATATATATATATATATAACTTTTAGCAAAACAATATTGGTTTCTTGCTTTGGATCCTCTGTCAAAGCTCTGACCCACTGTGGCAAGAGACAATATGTAACAAATCTAAAAATATGTAAACAATAATAATAATAATATAAAGTCTCACAAAGCATCTCATTCCCAGAATCACATCCACCTCATCTATTTTTAATTAATCTGTGACTTTATTAAAAGGTCTCAAGAATATCTAAACAAAATCAACTAGAACATATAAAATGTAGTTAAAAAATGAAAGAGAATGTGTATTCATGGTGATCTACAATATAGCCTTTCTGAACGCGATATTTTTAGAGTCACTGGTTTGGGACACTAAGACAATTGGGTAACTCTGGTCAGGTCTGAGTAATATGTAATATGTATTATTTGTACATAACATATTTCTAAACCTTTCTAATTTATTTGGAAGAGCTTACATTGTGAATCGTGATGATCCCCCTCAAGGTTGCTCTAAGCTTAAGTTGATCTCTTCTTGACATAAAGATTTAGATTTACAAACCCTTTTATATGTTTCTATTTGAAATTTGTGGGGTTTCTCTTTCTTTTATCCCAGTTCTGAAGATGTTATCAAGGACACTGATACAACTCATAAGAAATAAGATAAGTCTCTACCAAAATTTAAAGGTTGTTCTTGGCTTCCAGCCTATAGGTCGAAGATCCATCGCATACACTATCTATAAATTTATACCATTTTTTTAATTATTTGTGTATATGTTTTAGTGCTTTTCTATGATTATTTAAATCTCTGAGTAATATGAATTTTTATATGCCATATTTCTGAACCTTTGTAATTTTATATTGAAAAGCTTTCATTTGTGAATCATGATGACCCCCCTTCAGGCTGCTCTAAGCCTACAAGTCAAAGATCCAACATAGCTATAAAGGTTGTGGTGGTACAGATTGCTTGTTTAAGTATTGCTTGAGACATATTGTTCATTTAGAAGATTCTAAGTTCTAATTCCCATGTTTAATTCCTAAGGATAAACTATTGTGGGAAAGCACACAAGTATCCCCACTTATGATGGTCATGTAGAAATACGGTGATAGAATTGCAACTGCGTAAGAAATTTAATCTAAATCAAGAGACACAATTCTACTCTACTTCTCTAGGAAAATTAATTCACAATTTAGAACAACATTCATAGACATGCAATAAGAAAAACCATAAGAACAACAATGTTTTCCCGGGGTACCCAAGTGGGAAAACCCCCTATCTCGCTTTGAATTAATTAGATGAGACTAAGAACCTATTAAAATTGATTGCTTCAAGTATGAAGCACACCCTGCACTTACAAACTTGTTCTCCTGCTTCTTATTCTGCACTAGCCAAGACTTAGCCAATTCTCGGACTCTAAAAACTCTTATTTCTTTGCATAAATTAGGAGGAATTGAGCTCCTAATTAATAGGGAATTCCCTATTTCCTTGTGCAATTCCCAAGGAATTACTAACTTGATCACTTTTCAAACTCTATACACTCAACTAGTATATATTTAATAATTGCAATGTACCTTTGACCTCCACTCTAGTCAAACAATTTGAATTCCATGCATGATAGGCTATTTTTAGTTGATTGACTAGTTAACCAATATATCACTGAGTTAACAATAGTTTTACTACTCAACTAACCTTTAGCTGACTCAACTGAAGACTTAAGCTCAGTTAATTGAGATCAACTATACATAATTGAATTGTATTGCTAAATCTTAGAAATCACTACATGCATAACTTTACTTCTAGCCTCTAACTCAAATTTATTCAGATAAATAAATGACAAGGCCATGTCACTCAAGATAACTAGAATACAAGTCATTTGCTGATGTCGAAAATCAAATTACTCAATTTGACTAAGGCACAAGTCAAAATTGAGCCTTTCTTGCTAGAATTTCTAACACTCCCTTTTAGCAAGAATAGGATTTTGCACCACCCCTATACAACACCTGTGGAATGTACTGTAGCACTACCTCTCACTATTGTTGTTGCAACTACAACAACTGAAACTAAGAAGCATCCAAAAACATTGAATCAATTATGTCATTGCAACTATCTACTAGAAATACTATACTGATGTTGATTTTACATTATGCCTCTTGCATTGCTATCATGATCTAGAATGATCTAAGGGGTCAAAATTTGCTCAAAAAGCAAAGTGCTCAAAATCGCCTAAAACCAGTGCCAAAACGTAGTGTCCATCGTCCTAATTCCAATGTCACTAGAATCACTTCAATTTGACATCGTATGAAGAAATTATGATATTATGAAGTTTTTGCCCAATAATTAAAAGCTAAATTGTAGGGTTGACTGGGATGTTGACGGGGCAGCCCGTATAGCTAACATCAGTAGGTGAATGGGTAAGAATAGTGGGCAGTATGGGACAATATCATTCCACCACATGGTAGTATTGTACAGGACTAGGTGGTGAATTTTATTGGTTGAAGGTTCATGATACGGGCCAATCACAGAGTGACACGTGGCCCAATCCAAGGATGCTCGTGGCGCCCCAGAAGAGGCCAAACATTTATTATGTAGACCAAACAACCCCACCGAAGTTGAACCCATGACCTGTCAAACAATAACCAATTGTATTACCAATAAACCACATATATATATATATATATATATATATATAATAAATATATATATATATATAATATATATATATATATATAAGAGGCTACATTTATTTAAGTCATAACAGTTTGAATGATGGCAGTAGGGGTGGGGCACTTGGCCCCAGCCCCCAGTTTTGTCGATGACATGTGACCATATGGCGCAGCAAATGGGGCGAACTAGGTGGCACATGGTCCATGCAACCCCCATTCCCATGACCACTATGTGACCAAAGGCCAAGACAGAGGGAGCAGAGTGGCAGGGGCGAGTGGTTAGCCTGGGCCCCTAGCCACTTGTTGCTCCACATGACCCTGATTTGTCGCTTAAGGGGGTTATTGGCAGAATTAAAAACGTGACATTTTGCGCCTAATTTGGGAGGAATCCTGCTAGTGCCAGGGAAATTTGTCGCTCGACGGTTAGCGGAAAGGCATGATACATTGAATAGTTAGCCAATTTTGCTAACTTGCAAAGCAGATAATAGGGAAATGGAAAAAGAGGCCTAACTTGGTCATTCTTCAACCTTTTTGAGCCCAAGAAGAGCCTAGATAGGGGTTTTTGGGTCTTTTAAACATAATGGCTACATCATATTTTTTATTCGAGCACTTTATGTTGGAATTTTTGAGGATTCAAGCCCTTTAGTGTTGTTGACATAGATTTTTTTGAGTCAATATAGAGACCTTAATGAGCATGGAAAGAGTCTAGCAAGGGTTTTTGAAGCTTTCCAGATGTATCTACAGTGGTTGTTACTTCAATAGAGAAACTATTTTTAGTTTTTTCTTGGTTTGATTATGGGAAATGACCTTTTCAACACTTCATTGGGAGGTAGTTATATTTTTTTTATGCTTTTTTATCCCAGCTTGTATAAGGACCTATTGTGAGAGAGTCCTTTTCTTTGACTCCATCATGACTTTCTATAGGGAGTCATCTTTTTGAGTGAGAGTTCTTTGTAGGATAAATAGTGCCACCCTAGATTCAAATATTTGTCATGTATTCATTTGTTGTTGAGATCAATAAAGTGGCCCAGCCATTGGAGCAGGGCCCAAAGACGTAGCACAAGAGGGGTGAAATCCATTATCACTTGTTGGTTTATCTTATGCATGTTTATCATATTAATTTGCATATGAATTTGTTTCATTTTTAAGTTCCTGTGAAAATTTAACCACTCATATTTGAAGAAGTTGCAAACTAATTTTACATTTAAGACCCAAGTTTGTTAGACTTATAAAGTGTCAAAGGATGATCGTTTTCCATTTTTAGATCACATGGTATCAGAGCAAGTTCTTATCAGATTGAAAGTATGGGTGAAATGTTACAACATGCAAGACTCTTAGAATTGGACGAAATGAATTCTTCTCTCCAAGTCGAGAATATGGAATTGAGGAGAATGCTTGAAGTAATAGAGTATGAAAATAAGAAGTTACATTTGATGTTGCATAATTTCATTGAAGATAAAATTGGGGAATGTTCAGCTACCAAAGCTTCCCCCAAGGCTCAATAGGTTGGTGGGGTTGGAATGATTGATTATCGCACCCTTTGGAAAATTAATAATATTTCTTATATGTTAAATCACAAGAGTTATTTTCTTGAATCCTCATCTACCACTTCGTCTATAAAAGAGAAGAAGGAGGAGATGGCTAAGTTTCAGGAAGAGGACCAACAGTCTCAAGCAAAAAATGAGGTAAAAGTTACTTATTGTTCAATTTATTTTCTTAACCATGATAATGCTTCTTTTGCATCATTTCAGAAACATACCAAAGGTATTGGTATGAAATTGTTGACCAAAATGGGATACAATGGTAAGGGTCCTGGAATACATAGTCATGGAATCATTAATCCTATTGAGGTAAGATAACAACCTCGACATGAAGGATTAGGCTATTTGAAAGACGAAGTTGGAGAATGCTCCAAAGATGCAAATTTAGAGAATTCTTCAACTGTGAAATTTGTGAAGAAAGAACTCCTGTAAGATTAAGGAGAATCATGTCATGGTGATGATGTTCATGGAAAATCATCTCCAAAGAGAGATGAGCACTTCAAAGGAAGAACTAAGTCAAGTTCTTTCTCTTTGAAAGGCTCATAATCAAAAGGACCATCACACAAGGTATAAATGTCCTTATTATTCAAAGGCTTTTTATCACTATGAACAACATGATGATTGTTGAAAAATGTAGCAAGAAATTCTCAATTTGATTTTTGCCTTGATTAAATTGAGGAAATTCGAAATTCCACTGTTGGGCCTCAAAATAGTCCTTATTCTCACTCCATTATTCACCAATACCTTCACATTACTTCCATATTACCTTCATATCACCTCCATTCCACCTCCACGTCATTACATTTACCTCATCATTGGGTTATAACTATGTTTTTCCAAAGTTTATTAATTCTTAACATTTTAAAGTGGATTTATGGTTAAACTTTAGAAAATAATATGCATATACTTATACCTAACAATTAGAATGAGTTTGTTGACATGTGTAGGTACAAAGGAAGCTTCCAGGGCATCTTTATGTGGCACTCTATGTTCAAATTCGAATTTGAGAAGATCATGAACCTCATGGAGAAGATCATGGACCTCATGGAGGAGATCATGGAGGATAGGGTTATGTGTCACCATTGGTTAAGAAATATGTGGGTCAAAGGAGGGAATAGTGGGTCTACATTTATGAGGTGGTTATCATAGTTTTTGTATAAATAGGAGCACCTCCTCCATTCCAAAAGAGAGGACTCTTGGAGCATGTATCCAAATTATGATGGAATAGAATAAAGCTTTATTTTACATAAATTTCCATTCTATAGTTTTAAATATATATTGTCTTAATGTAGAATATGGAATAATTTGTCACTTTGTTCTTAGGAGAATTGAGCTCACTCTAAAAGGATCAAAGGAACATTTTATTTCATAATAGATCTTATTTCATTGCTTATATGTTTGAGGATTTGTTTGTGATTGATGAATGAGTTTTAAATTAAAATCTTATCAGCATATGACGGAACAACCAAGGGTCTAAGTTAGGCTCTCCCTCTATTTGATTTGCATGATAATTGAAATTCATTCTTTTACTTTTAAGTTTCAAGTTATTTCATTTCGTATGCTTATGAATGAATCTTAGTTTAGTTTGGATCAGTATATGAGGGTACAATCAAGGGACTAAGTTAGTTTCTCTCTCTATTTGAATCTGAACAACAATTAAATTCATTCTCTTATCTTTATTTCAAGTTTCTAGTTTTATGTAATCAATGATTTATTTTCAATCTATAATACTGTAGGGAAGGACAACCAGGACCTCCTCAATTAGGAGCCTCTTCCCTTGCATATTATATTGAATCATAAATCATTTAGTTAGACATAGAGTTAGTTGCCTACTCTTGCATATATTTTGCTAGCATCATCACAAGTTTACGAGTTTCCCTGGTTGATAATTTAATGAAAGCAATTTAAGCAATTAAGTTGCCCAACATCCACATCAACAAACAACTTGGAGGAGTTAACTGAGGTGACATGGCGCTTGTCACTAAATTAATAACACTCAATTCGAGTTAATGAGTTGAGGTTCAATTTGCATGTGTTGATTCCTATTTTATAAGAGTCTAGCTCAATTAATTCAAGTTAGGGGCATGAAGTTCAATTATATGTAGGGATTCCTAAATTTTAGGAGCCTAGGTTGAGTTAATTTTAGTTGTAATCAGTTAAACTAGTTCTAATTGTTAATAGAACTAGTTGGTGGTTAGTTAAGTAGTGGAACAATAGTCTAACTTAGAGATCATCCAATTAATTGATGCATGCAACAAAATTAGCTCATGCATGAAAATAATTCAAGTCCCCTAGCTACGGTGAAGATTCCAAGGCAATGTAAAATTAATTATATACTAGATTGAGTGTATAGTTCATTGTATTGGTCAAGTGATGTTAGGTCCCTATAATACAAGTGATTCCCCCATTACTATTGTCATTGTAGCCATGTTGGATTGAAGACCCACCATGTTCCAAAAATCGATATGAGGAAGTCTGATGGCAAGGATGCCAGAACATGGATACTACAGATGGAGCAATTTTTCGATCTCCATAATGTGAAAAAAACACAAAAGGTATGTATTAAAACTTTATATTTGGAACCAAATCAGTTTGTACGGTATCGATGGCTTTTCTCTCGTAAACAAATTGTCACTTGGGCAATTTTTACAGAAGAAATGATAGCACATTATGAGGACACAAAAAGAAACACCTTTTTTAGCCAATTGATAAATCTCAAACAAAAGGGTTCAATGATGGAGCACATTGAGGACTTCCAAAAATTGAACATAAGGGTAAACGATATTCCAGAGGAGCATAGGATTGATGTGTTCATAGGGACTTTAAAGGATAATATCCAACATGAAGTTCGCCTTTCGGAACCTAATTCATTGGAGAAGGCATTCAGGTTAGCAAGAAAAATGGAAAGCAAAATTATCGCAACCAGGAAGCCTACCACTCATAAATATAAAGATGGAAGTGTTGTTTCCCCTAGCCTTCCACAACCTACAAGGTTGACACCACAACAATTGGAAGAAAAAAGAGCAAAAGGGCTTTTTTATAGTTGTGATAGCAAATACACTAAAGGTCATAAGCGTTTTGAGAAGAAATTATTCTACATAGATTGTGAAGAGGAGGAAGAAAAGGAACAAGAAATGTCAAAAGAAGAGGATATACTCTAGGAAAAAACCCTAGATAAAGAAGAAATGAATCTGACCATATCTTGTAATGCACTAGCTGGAATTACCACTCCTCAAACTATCAAGATAGAAGAACATATCAAGAAGAAAAAGGTAATAGTGTTGATTGATTCGGGAAGTACCCATAATTTTATTCATTGAAGATAGCCAAGGAATTAAATCGCTTCCTATATCCAACACCAGAGTGTCAAAGTGATGGTTGCAA
>APFE031266953.1:16305-51060 GCA_000404065.3 Pinus taeda | reverse complement strand
ATAAACAAATGTCCCTCAAGCAAGCTAAGAAGGATAATAAATTATCACCAAAGTATTATGGTTTGTACAAGGTGTTGCAAAAGATTAGTACTATGGAATACAAATTGAAGCTTCCTGCAGCTTCCTGAGTGCACACAGTTTTCCATGTTTCATGTTTGAAGAAGGTTATAGGTGTCAAGCTCCCAGTTCAAACAATATTTCCAGAACTTGAAGAGGAAGGAAAAATCATATTGGAACCGGAAGCAATCACAAAAACAAGAACTGAACAGCTACGAAATCTATCAATTTTGGAGTATCTCATCAAGTGGAAGAACTTATCCGCTGAAGATTCCACATGGGAGGATGAGAATTGTATACAGAAGCATCCATAACTACTCAAGCATTGAGGACAATGCTTTTCGGAAGGAGAGGGGCATGTGAGGTCCCTATAATACTAGTGATTCCCCCATTACTATTGTCATTGTAGCCCTTATTGTTATTATTGTGCCCCTATTGTCCCCATATTGTTATTAGTGTGCCCCATAGAAACCCACTATTGTTATTATTGTGCCCTTACATTATTACTGTTATGTCGGCTTGATTATATTGTGACCCCTTAGACTCCTATATATAGAAGGGAGGTCTAGTCATTTATATCATCTAATAATTGTTCATTTGTGTAATGTAAAGGAGGTTTCGCCCTCAAAGAGGTTGAATTCTAAGGCGTTGATCTATCTCTTTTATCTTTTTGTGAGATGGTTTCATAACAAGTGATCAATCCTAGGAATCGCACAAGCATTTTGGAGGAAATTACTAAATAATAGGGGCCTATTTCCTTGGGAAATGTGTAAGCAAATAGAGCCTCAAGAAGAGGAAGAAATTGACTAAGTCTAGGTCAGAGCTTCTCAGTGAGTAGAGACATAGGTTATGCACTTGCAGGTTGCACTCAGTTGAGAAAATAAATTGTAATACATCTCTATTCATAATATTAATGCAAGCAGGCATTAGGGTTTTAACAGTTTCCTTTCCTTGGGGAAAATACTTGTTGCATGTGTGTTATTTCTTATTGCATGTATAAATTTTTTATTCTAAAGTGTGAAACAATATCTGTAGAGTAGTAGAGTATGTTTGTGTCTTGTGATTTTGATTAAAACTTCATAAGAAGTTGCAAATATACATATAATTTCTACATGGTATCAAAGAATTTGGAACGGATTTAAGGGTCATCACAAATGTATCTCGCATAAGGAGGAGGTTTGATCTCAGGTTTGTGATTCTTCTTCCAAGTTTTATGTTGATTGAATGTTAGGTGATGAGGGTTGTCCAGAGTATTGAACAATGCACATGTTGTAGCAGCTACAACCACCCTCCCAAATTTTGCCTTAGCCTGTTTTGGAGCCTCCCTACCAACTTCATAGTAGCTTTCCTTGCTTCGTCAAGTCCTCAAGCTTCAGTGTATTTATTGCTCAAAGGCAGCCTGTCGATCACAATTTGATATTTTCCCTTCACAGGCTGCTCACCTGGACTTGGTCCAGCTGTAGGCTGAGCAGCTTCCCCTTGAAAATTGTGCATTTCTGGAGGGCAACCAGCCTTCCCTCTAGAAATTGTGCAATCCTATCTGACAACCTATTGGGCTCTAGGATTGTGCAATCCTGTCAGCTAACCCTCCCTGTAGGATTTGCACAAATTTTCCTAGCAGCAGGCTGTTCATCCCAGGATTTGCGTAAATCTAGGCAGAAGTCAACTGGTCATCCTAGAAATTGCGCAAATCTCCAGTGCAGCCAGCCTAGCTCCCAGCCAGAAATGTGCATTTTTCTCCAGCAGTCAAGCAGTCTCTTTCATGTGTAGCTAAGTTGAAAAATTCCCTCCGGGACTGAGCAAAACAGCCTTACATGCATGGGTTGTTTCTCCCAAGGCAGCATGCAAAGGCATCCCTTGTTTCAGGGATCTATGTTTAGCAATTAGAGATTACATCCAAGGAACAATTCAGAAACCTCCCTCCAAGTGTCACTTCCCCTAGATTTGTGGCATGCGCGTCGAAACCTCGATGTTATAAAAACTCATCAACTGGATGTTGCAGAGCTCATTCCTCACATCAACCTTGTAGCTCTAATATCCCACATCACATCTAGGAGCAGTCGGCACATTCAGCTCAATTGCTTTAGGGTAAGCTAGCTTCCTATGCCTTGTGCTACATTTCTATCGCTTTCTATGTAGTCACTTGTGTGAGTGTCGTTTGCTTGATTTCTTTGAAGTTTGTTGTTGTTTACATGTATTCTAGCTTGTCCTAGCTCTATTTAAATTTTCGTTGCTATCTCACTGTTGTTGCATGCATGAAACTATTTTGCACAGACGTTTGCCCACCGGCGAACTACCTCACCCACATGCATGTTGATCTGTTTGTTGAATATTTCCTTCATGTTTTTCATGAACTATCAATCACTTCTACTATCACTTACTGTCGCAATTCATTTACTATCTTAGTTGCTTTCAGTTTCCCGTTGGCGAGTCGGGCCAACCTTGGCCTGCACTCTACCTTCACCAAGGATGCATTGCATAATATGGGGAAGGAAGGCTCACCTTCCTCTCCATATTTGGCATTCCTACCCAACACTGGCCTCCAAGACTATTTTGTACATTTCTAGAGGACAATGGTTGCTTGGCTCAAGAAATTGCGCAAATCTGTCCCTGGGCCAATAGTCCTTCCCAGCTGGAATTGTGCAATGCGCAATCCCAGCAGTCAGCAGCCAGGCTGGACTCTGCATTACGTAGTTCCAGCAGTCAGTAAATCTCTCAGCAGCCCGGACTATGCCTTGTGCAGTCTTGGCAGTCGAACTCCCAACCTCCTGGCCAAAATTGCACAACCTTCATGATCACTCACCCAGGTATGTTGCAAGTCAGTTCTCATGTTCATTTTGGTTTTCAACTAACAGATTTCTTGCTTTGAGTGTTTCGATGTATCTAGGTATCATAGGTGTTCATATGCCTCTCAGCAGTACATGTACAATGGCTTCCAGGAGAGCAGAGATGAAGACACCGTTCAGAGCATGTTTGGGGATGCAGTCGATCAAGTGTCTATGAGCTTGCCTATTCACAAAGACATCAAGTTGTTCGTGGACAAGGACATCAAGCAGCAGCATCACAGTGAGCAACATCATGAACAATAGCTGAAGGCAGCATATTGAATGCAGCGAACACAACGAATGAAAGAGGAATGTTTTTGACAACATGGAGGTAGAGCAAAGTTGCAAGATCAAGCAGATCCACTGATAATGAAAGAAACTTTGGAGACTCGGGCTATGAAGTGATGGTGCGACATGAAGATCGCATGAAGGAAGAATATCGAACAAAGAAGGAGTTGCATGTGCTGAAGTAGCAACTCAGGAAGAACATGAAGCCACACAAACAATCCAATGAGTTGCAGCAGGAATAGGAATAGTAGTGGGCACAACATGCACTCACGGATGAAACTATTCCAATACAAGTTAAGGATCCATCCCAGCAGCTCACACAGAGCAAACATGGTGAGCAGTGTTATTGATCACATGCAAAGAATCCAACAGCATGCATGTCATTGAGTGCATGCATGCAATCCAATCCATTCAACACACTCACCAAGGCGAAGACAAGAAGCAAGTCCAACTGGGGCTGAACATGCACTTCGGCAAGTTGATGCGCATGACCACTAGCACACACTTGAATATCAGCACAGACACTATGCATCAGTGCGTTGATGGTTCAATTGTACCCAAGAAGACCATGCGCATGTCAGCAGACAAGTTGGATGAAGGGGCCAAACCAATGCACCAATTGCAACGGAGGCAAGAGTTCACTTCAGCAAGATGTCACCATGAGGTGCATGCAGACCATCACAGACAACCAAGCTTGGCATCAGCTTACCACCTTCACCAACACAAGCATGTCAAGGAGTTGGTCTCACCATAGTGGACCGAGTGTCAATGATGTATTGCTTGGCTTTCTCAAGCCATGTTGTCTCACATGAGTACATGTGCATTGTAACGTCAAGCCATGTCAAGTGTAATTCAAGTGTCAATAGTTGGATGTAATAGTCATAGAGTAGGTGAAGAGTCATGAGGGTAGTTTAACTGTCACAAAGGGGAATATCAAGGTCACCCCACCCTTTGCTATAAATAGTCTTTCATAACTCATTAGAAGGGCTTTTGGTCAGCCAAGCTTCTACTTAGACTATCATGAAGAAGGCTTGGATAGTATTGTAATGCGCCTTGGCTTCTCCACTACACGGAGCTAGTACATCTCTTTGGAAGAGCAGGCGGATGTGGTTGTAACGTTCCACTGATGGGACTAGCAGGTTTACATGGTGTATTGTATGATTTTGACTTACACTTCCTTATATAATAAAAGCCATCACATTTTCATGCATCTGTTGTTATTGTAGTTGGACTACTCTGGTTGCCTTAATGATATATGTTGTTTAACTTATGTGCTTGTATATGAACTGATTTGTATGCAATTATATGAATCTTGTTGTTAACGTGTTACATATGTTGTTAATGTTGTCACCGTTTGTGTCGACTTCTCTATCGAACATCAGATAAACCTTTCTCTGAACCTTGTTATATCAACCGCCACACTCGTCTCAGACTGATCCATGAGTATTTTTCGTGTTATCTTACCTTGTATGTTGTGGCTGCCGCATCCGGTTTGACTGCTCTACTCGAAGTTGTGCATGTCCTTTGTGTTGTGTGTTCCTAGCTGAGTTGGGATTGATCCCTTTCAACCTGGAAATCCCCTTCACCTTCCTCTCCCTTTGAACTGTTGGAACCTCTCATACTCATTCCTTGACTCATTGCATCAATCACACCCTTGCTACTGACAGTTGTGCGAAATCGCGATCAATGCATTACCTTACGACCCACTGTTGGGACTCCTACACCAAACAGTTTGAGGTCTAATTGGGACTTCTTACTCGAGGAGATCCCCTTGACATGTTGGCGGGTCCAACACCATCAACATTTCTAGCGCTAGAAGGAGGGCCTGATGAAAAGCAGTGTCCTCTCATCCAGTTTTTAACCTTTGCATTTCTTCCATGGAGTCTTGCATTCTTTTTCCCCCGAGGTGTTTTTCGAATCGTGAATATGTATCCATCTCAGGGAAGCTTTTCAATCTCTTGTCCACTCACACGTATGATGGTGAAGGCGAAGTGGCCTGGCCTGAGAACTTACATAACTTTCTTTCCATGATTTATGAGGAAGATGAGTTTACTGACAAACAGGTCATTTTGCTGCTTGCATACACACTTCGTGAATCTCCATTTTGTTGGGTGCTTAGCCTACCAGCTGACACGGTGCAATCATGTAAGAACTTATGTGATCTTATTGAAGATATGTTCTATCATGTTGATCCAGACCATCTTGAATGGAAACTGTTACAGCAACGAATGGCTCCGCATAAATCCGTTATTGATTTTTGGCAGTGCTTTCGTGACTTGCAGTTTCAAGCTCCGAGGAACCAAATGAAGTTTGCTTATCTTTGGGACCGGTTCAATTACTATCTTAAGAAATATTTCCGTCACAAGAGGAAGATTTATGTCAAGCCTTGCTCAACCTTCTTCACCGATGGAACTGTGCAATCCCATGTGGGAGCAAGCATTGTCTCAACGAACTATCCACCTCCCTCCCATTCAACAGTTCCACCATCACTCAATGATGCTAAGGATCATGTTTGCACACCTGTTCACCCTTCACACCCTCCTAATATCACTCCACTCAATTTTCATGCAAAGTTGGTTGTGAGTCCTTCGAGTTCCCATATGCATTCTTTTCTTCGACCTCCATCTTCGCACTCAGGTGTTCCTCCAGATAATGTTATCTTATGTTCATCCATTCTGGACTCTTCACGTGTTGTGAACGAGGAACAACCCACTGACAGATTTGGTGCTACACAACCAACATTTGTTACCATTCATGAAGAGTATGAGTGGGAGCTTGAACATCAACACTCCCTTCCATCTGAGCCCCCTCTATTATTTCCTAGCTTCTTTGGTGAACCTACCATCCATGATTTTGCATGTTGTCTTCATCCACAGATGCACCCATTGTTGATCACTCACAAGACTCACTGGATGCTAGTCCATCATTTGACAATGGAGAGGATACGTTATTCATTGACGATCCACTTGATCCTTCATATGTATTTTCAGGAAACGTGGAGGATGAGTTCGTTTGCTTTTCATCTACCCCTCTGTTTGATTCATCTGATCATGAGGATGTCGAAGAATTCATTGATTTTTCTGATCGTGGCAATCGTGATCCATTTTCTTATACTTTTTATCATGATCATGAATCTATTGCAGTTGATCTTTCGAAGCCACCGGTTTATGATGATCTACCTGATGATGAAGATGAGAAACCCAAGATTGTTGAGGCACTTCAGCCCGAGCTGATGGTTATGTCAGGCCCTCACTTTCTTGGGGTTAGTCTCACTTGTGATCATAAAACTGTTCAATCACCCAATGCTCCTCATCACTCACCTATATGCATTGAAGATCCATCTCACATACAGATCACACTTCCTCCACTTGAACTGCACAATCCCATTGTGCATGCATTGGAGGAGTCTTACATTGCAAGCACTCGTGCGTGACGCAAGTTATCTTTGTTTCTTTCGTTTGCTTGCATGTCTCATTCAAGAGTGTTCTTTAGCTTCAAAGTTGCACGTAGTGTCACACAACACCATGATAAGTCCATGGATTGTCTGTCATGCACATGCACTCATTTATGTCCTGTGGGCACTTTGAAACATGAAGTGTGGTTATCTTCACTGTCATATCTTTCTTGTATGTTTGTCCACACAATTGGGTTACTCGTGGATCAAGCCTTCACCCATATGGGTCTACCAATGTGTCATGGCTGCATTGGAAGTATCACTTCACGTGATCAAGCCCATGCACCGGTAGTGTAGGAGTAGGAGTAGTGTTTGTTTTCAGTTGTTTGCTTGCATGCTTGTTTTCTTTCATGATTTATTTGCTTGTTTGTTTGCTTTGCTCTCATTTTTGCTTCTGCTTTTTCTTGGCTTTGTTGTTAGTTCATTCATTTGTTTCATTCGCAGCTTAGTTCGCATGAAACCATGTGTGACTCATGAAACGGGCTGGGTAAAGTACAAGAGGGTTTGTACAACTATCATTACTTGGTTATATGTCATCTTGCCTCTGTATGATGAACTTGTTACTCTTAGTCCATGATACGTCGAAGGAAAATACGTACTCTTCGAAGTGAACCTTGGTGTAAGCACAACGCTTGTGTGCTAACTAGTGGCACCTTCTCTAGTCAATTGTTTTTGGGTTAACCCTTGTCAGCTCAGTCAAGTAGAGTAAGGTGAGGGGGAAAACCTTAACAGGCATGTCAGAGATACATTAAACTAATTATTTGCTGGAACAACCTCTTCTTCTCTCAATAAGTCTGGATCCCTCTTCCACCTCTGAAATGAAGAAGTGTTATGCACAGTGAAAATGAAAACAAAAAATGAAAAGTCAAAAATGAAAAATGAAAAATGAATCAGGCAAAAGAAGAGAAAGGCTTCCTACATAGGGAGGTGATGCAAGTAACTCCAACGGGGTACTGACCAGGCTCGTTGGTAGCGGATCCATGCTTGTGTTCATATATGACTCCACTGGGGTACTGTCCAGGCTTGCTGGCAATGGAGCAACACCAAAGATGAAACTAAGACTCTAATGACGATATTGTTTGTGCACCTATATACCCCTCAACCCCAAATGAAACAATTGTGTTGTCTTGGCTTGGAATGTGTGTCAATCGGTCAAGAGTCTGGAAAATGCTACATCTTACAATCAAGTTAGTGTGAAGCCAAGATGAGCTGAGAGTTGAACAATACTTTCATAGGTGTTAGACTTGCTTTTCATGAACAAGATCCATTTAGAGAGCTGGAGTTCTACCAATGTGTCGCCAATTGTTGTAGCAGCTACAACCACTATCCAAAATTTTGCCTTAGCCTGTTTTGGAGCCTCCCTACCAACCCTCACAGCAGCTTGCCTTGGTTCGTCAAGTCCTCAAGCTTTAGTGTCTTTCTTTCTCAAAGGCAGCCTGTCAATCATAGTTTGATCTTTTCCCTTCACAAGCTGCTCACTCGGAATTGGTCCAGCTACAGGTTGAGAAGCTTCCCCTTGAAAATTGCGCATTTCTGGAGGGCAACCAGCCTTCCCTCCAAAAATTGTGCAATCCTCTCTAATAGCCTGTTGGGCTCAAGGATTGTGCAATCCTTCCAACTAATCCTCCCAACAGGATTTGCACAAATTTTCCTAGTAGCAAGTTGTTCATCCCACGATTTGCGCAAATATGGGCAACAGTCAGCTGCTTAACCCAGAAATTGCACAAATCTCCTAGGCAGCCAGCCCAGCTCCCAGCCAGAAATGCACATTTTTCTCCAACAATCAAGCAGCCTCTTGCATGTGCAAATGAGTTGATTGGTTCCCTCCGCGACTGAGAAAAACAGACTTGCATGCATGGATTGTTTCTCCCAAGGTAGCATGTAAATGCATCCCTTGTTGTAGGGATCTATGTTTAGCAGTTGGAGGTTAAATGCAAGGAACAATTCAAAAACCTCCCTCTAAGTGTCACTTCCCCTAGATCTGTGGCATGCGCATCACAACCTCAACGTTATCAAAAATCATCAAGTAGACATTGCAAAGCTCATTCCTCACATCAACCTTGTAGCTCTAACATCCCACATCACATCAAGGAGCATTCGGCACATTCAGCTCAGTTGTTTTGGGGTAAGCTCACTTCACATGCCTTGTACTACATTTTTGTCGCTTTTTGTGTATTCGATTGTGTGATTTTTGTTTGCTTGATTTCTTTGAATGTCTATTTTCGTTTACATGTATTCTAGCTTGTCCTAGCTCTATTTCAATTTTCTTTGCTATCTCACTATTGTCGCATGCATTAAACTATTTTGCACGGACATTCACCCAACTGGCAAACTGCCTCACCCACATGCATGTTGATCTGTTTGTTGAATATTTCATTCAGGTTTTGCATGCACTGTCAATCACTTCTACTATCACTTAGTGTCACCATGCATTTATTGTCTTAGGTGCTTTCAGTTGCTCATCGATGTGTCTGGCCAACCTTGGCCCGAACTCTGCCTTCACCAAGGTTACATTGCACAATCTAGGGAAGGAAGGCTCACCTTCCTATCCAAATTTGTGCATTCCTGCCCAACACTGGCCTCCAGGACTTTTTTACGCATTTCTAGAAGACAATGGCTACTTGGCTCAAGAAATTGCACAAATTTGTCCCTAGGCTAGCAGTCCTTTCCAGCTGGAATTGTGCAATGCGCAAACCTAACAGTCAGCAGCCAGACTGGGCTGTGCATTGCACAGTTCCAATAGTCAATTAGTCTCTCAATAGCTCGGATTGTACCTTGTGCATTCTTGGCAATCAGTCTCCTGACCTCCCACCCAAAATTGTGCAACCTTCATGATCATTCACCCATGTATGTTGCAAGTCAGTTCTCATGTTCATTCTAGTTTTCAATTGAGAGATTGCTTGTTATGAGTGTTTCCATGTCTCCAGGTATCACAGGTGTTCATCTGCCTCTCAGCAATACATGTACAATGGATTGTAGGAGATCAGAGATGAAGACACCATTCAGAGCACGCTTGGGGATGTAGTCAATCAAGTGTCTATGAGCTTGCCTACTCATGAAGACATCAAGTTGTTCGTGGACAAGGACATCAAGCAGTAGCATCATAGCGAGCAGCATCATGAACAGCAGCTGAAGGTAGTATACCGAATGCAACAAATGCAGCGAATGAAGCGAACACAATGGATGAAAGAGGAAGGTTGTTGACAACATGGAGGTGGAGAAAAGTTACAAGATCAAGCAGATCCACTGATAATGAAAGCAACTTTTGAGAATCGGGCTATGAAGTGATGGCGCAACATGAAGATCACATGAAGGAAGAAGATGGAACAAAGAAGGATTTGCATGTGTTGAAGCAGCAACTCAGGAAGAACATGAAGCTGCACAAAAAATCCAATGAGTTGCAGTAGGAACAGGAATAGCAGTGGGTGCAACATGCACTCACGGATGAAACTACACCAATACAAGTTAAGGATCCAACCCAGCAGTTGACACAAAGCAAACATGGTGAGCAGTGTTGTTGATCGCATGTAAGGATCCAACATCATGCATTTGATTGAGCACACGCATGCAATCCAACCCATTCAACACACTCACCAAAGTGAAGACAAGAAACAAGTCCAACTGGGGCTAAACATGCACTTCAACAAGTTAATGTGCATGACCACCAACACACACTTGAAGATTGGCACAGACACTACGCATTAACGTGTTGATGGTTCAACCATACCTAAGAAGACCATGTGCATGTTAGCAGACGAGTTGGATGAAGAGGCCAAACCAATTCACTGGTTGCAACGGAGGAAAGAGTTCGCTTCAGCAAGATGTCACCATGAGGTGCATGCACACGATCATGGACAACCAAGCTTGGCATCAGCTTACCACCTTCACCTTCACAAGAATTTCAAATATTTGGTCTCACCACAACGAACCGAGTGTCAGTGATGTCTTGCTTGGCTTGCTCAAGCCATGTTGTCTCACATGATTACATGTGCATTGTAACGTCGAATCATGTCAAATGTAAGTCAAGTGTCAATAGTTGGATGTTCAATAATAGAGTAGGTGAAGAGTAATGAAGGTAGTTGAACTATCACAAAGGGGAATTTCAAGGGTCACCCCACCCTTTGTTATAGCATAGTCCCTCATAACTCATTAGAAGGTCTTTTGGTCAGCCAAGCTTCTACTTAGACTATCTTGAAGAAGGTTGGGTTAGTATTCTAATGTGCCTTGGCTTCTCCATTGCACAGAGCTAGTACATCTCTTTGGAGGAGTAGGTGGATGTGGCTATAACGTTCCACTGATGGGGCTACCAGGTTTACATGGTGTATTGTATGATTGTGATTTACACTTCTTTACATAATAAAATCCAGCACATTTTCATGCATATATTTTTATTGTAGTTGGACAGCTCCAATTGCCTTAATGATATATGTTGTTTAACTTATGTACTTGTATATGAACTGATTTGTATGCAACTATATGAATCTTGTTGCATATGTTGTTAATGTTGTCATCGTTCGTGTCAACTGCTTTGTCAGACATCAGACAGACCTTTCTCTGAACCTTGTTATATCAATCGTCACACTCGTCTCAAACTGATCTGTGATTTCTATTCGTGTTATCTTACCTTGTATGTTTTCACTGTCGCATCCATGTCAACTACTCTGCCAGAAGTTGTGCATGTCCTTTGTGTTGTGTGTTCCTATCTGAGTTGGGACCGATCTCTTTCAACCTAGAACTCACCTTCACCTTCCTCTCCCTTTGAAGTGTTGGAATCTCTCATACTCATTCCTTGACTCACTACATCAGTCACACCCTTGCTACTAACAGAGTTATCTTACTTGCCTATGTGCGACATCACGGTCAAGGCATTACCTTACAACCCACTGGTCGGACTCCTACACCAAAAGGTATGAGGTCTAATTGGGAATTCTTAATGGGGAGATCCCCATGACATGTTGGCGGGTCCAGCACCGTCAACAGAACAATATTTCTATAGCAACCTATTTACATTGTGTTGGAGGCCTATTAATGGTTGTCTAGTTTCCCTAAGTGTTGTGGAAAAGTGGTATAATTTTCACAAGTGGGCTATACTTTGATATCCTAAGGATTATATTTTGGAGCAACCAAGAGCAGTCAAGTGGGTTGGTTTTTATGCCCTAGTCACTGGTTTCATGTTTAAAAAATAAAAGATAAGAGGGTTCGTTGCAGAAGTTGTAGCTCGGTCAAGGAGTGATTGTATGTGGGCAGATCTAAAAGCCCTAAGAAGAGTGCTAGTAGTAGATGATATGTCGTAGAGATAGGGCAGATCTAGAAGGATGATCATTGTTCATAAACGTAGTTTTAAATAGTTACTTTCATATGTAATATGCAACAACTTGAAGACCTCAAGTATAGTACACATGAAAGGAGCCATGGGTTGTTAGGAGGAAAATTGATGGAGCCCTAGTTCAGGGTAGATCCAAAAGACCCTACGTGCATACTTATTAATGTGGTTATAAGGTTGCTAGTGGGAAGATCAGTGAGCCAATGTTTATTGATGTATAAAGGAGTTATGATCATTAACATTGGCAGATTCAGGAGAATAAAGATTTCCCATAGGGAGATTAAGACTCAGAGGGAGTCTAGTTTCAGAGGGAGCATCTCTATGGAAGATAGTACTTCATGATCTAGGGAGATCAGACTTATTATTATAGTAGTTGCAGTAGGAGTGCAGAAGAAACAACAGAGTAGTAGCAGTAGTACTATGAGTAGATAATAGTTCACTTCGCATGCAACTATACCTCTTGGAGTCAGGTGGAGCATGTAGAACCTTAGTCTCAAGGGTTGTAGAAATTTTGGCAGGGTCCATTGAGGTGTTCTCCTCATGGATCATTACCTTGCTACAGGGGCCCACAATATTCAGTATCAAGATGATCAATGTCAGCCAGATATTGAGGAGTGCAAAGGAGTGTTGATAGTAGAGCAAGAGGCTTAATAGCAAAGTTAGCAGTAACACAATTTTCACCATAGGTAATTTTAGACAATTGATTCAGGGTTTTTTTTTATGCTTCTCAGTTTCAGACATTGCAGTAGAAACAAAAATGGTGAGAGGCGTTGCATGAAGTAAATTCTACAGGTGCAAGATAAGGGTGGTTGATAATCCTTTTCTTGATGAGAGGGAGAATTGAAAAATGCAACAAGAAATTCTCAATTTTATTTTTGCCTTGATTAAATTAAGGAAATTCAAAATTCCACATCAACAGAAAACTTGGAGTTAACTAAGGTGACATGGCTCTTGTCACTCAGTTAAGAACGCTCAATTCGACTTAATGAGTTGAAGCTTATTCTTCATGTGTTAATTCCTATTTTATAGGAGTCTAACTTAGTTAATTCGAGTTAGGGGCATGAAGTTAAGTTGTATGTAGTGATTCCAAAATTTTAGGAGCCTAGGTTGAGTTAATATCAGTTGTAATTAGTTAAACTAATTCTAACTATTCATAGAACTAGTTGGTGGTCAATTAAGTAGTGGAACAACAATCTAACTCAGAAATCATCCATTTAATTGATGGATGAAACTAAATTAGCTCATGCATGCAAAGAATTTAATTTCCCTAGATATGATGAAGATTACAAGGCAATGTACAATTAATTATATAATAGATTGAGTGTATAGTTCATTGTATTTGTCACGTGATCAATCCTACGAATTACATATGCATTTTGGAGGAAATTCCTAAATAATAGGGGCCTATTTCCTCGGGAATTGCACAAGAAAATAGAGGCTCAAGAAGACGCAGAAATTGACTAAGTCTAGGTTAGAGCTTCTCAGTGAGCAGAGCGATAGGTTATGGACTTACAAGTTGTGCTCAATTGAGAAAACAAATGGTAATACATCTCTATTCATCATATTAATGTAAGCAGGAATTGGGGTTTTTAGCAGTTTGCTTTCCCCGAGAAAAATACTTGTTACATATGTGTGATTTCTTATTGCATGTCTAAAACTTTTGTTCTAAATTATGAATTAACATCCACAGAGCAATAGAGTAGTTTTGTATCTTGTGATTTTGATTAAAACTTCATAAGGAATTGTAAATCTACATATAATTTCTACAATTATTTGCATAGAATGTTGTAGAATGCGTTTCCTCGCACCTTTTTCTTGATTCCAACCACTGTGTAGCCAAGTTCCATAAAAGGAAAGAATTATTCAAAAAGATGAATATGTCGATTGGAAGTGAAACCAGGAAGGAAAATCTACTTCCATGTTCAAAGACATTTTTGCCAAAAAATGTTCCCAAAAACTTTTGTACTCATTGTAATTTGAGTGGCCATTGGATTGAAAAGTGTTTGAAAATGCATCCACATATTCATCCAAAGAAGGAAAAATAAGTAATGGAATCAAATTAGAAAGGGAAGGTATAGGAACATGTGAGGCACACCATAACCATCTTTCAAGCAGTTCCATAAGAAAGTGAAATGTAGAAAGAAAATTCCCTTGCCTGATTGGGTAAGAAATGGTTGGACTATTTACTTAATTAAATATTGAATTTTTATTGTAATCCACATGATTGAATGTCCCCATAGTTGGGTAAATTGAAAAAGTGATCTCATGAATAAAATCACTTGTATGCAACTGTGTTTTATTTGGAATTTTATATTATTTTGGCTTGTTGTTAAGTAAATTTGTATGGGACTTTTTGGATGAGCATTACTATTTCATCCAACGTGTCTACAATCATGTCAAGAACTCATCTATGCATTTATTCCTATTTGAGGCTTGTTTGGATTTTGTCAAAGTCTATTTTGTATTTTATCTTTGGTAAAGATTTTGCAGTAGATAGACATAATGATGTGGGCAAAGCCAAGCATATCATTGAATCAATGCAGCCAGTGCATCAAAGTGTACAAGAGCATCTTGAGGAAATCAAAGGAAAGTACAAAGCAAGGCATGTCAAGCATCTATTTGATCATGATTTCCAAGTGGAAGATCAAGTTGGGTTTCAGCAAGGAAAGACTTCAAGATGAAGATTGTATGAGCAGTCAAGGAAATATGGTTATTAAGAGAATGTTTAGATTCCATCCATTGCAGATTTTTCTCCCAATATTTAGAAGAATTACAATGAGTCATAATTCTTAATAGGAGGAAAAGGACTTCACATAGAGGCAATATGGAAGTACCTTCTAATGGGGCTCAAAGGTTCCAATCCAATCAAGACAAGATGGATTGAGATTGGCAAAGTGAAGGAGTTGTATCCTCACTTATTTATTGAGTAAAAACAGGCTTTTGGTGGTCCAAAATCTTCCCAGTGGGGAGGAATGATCTAGAATGATCCAAGGGGTCAAAATTTCCTGAAACCAGTGCCAAAATGTAGTGTTTGTCGTCCTAAACTCAATTCCACTTGAATTGCCTCAATCTAAAGTCATATGAAGAATTTATGATGTTATGAATTTTTTTCCCAATAGCTAGCAGTTAACTTGCATGGTTGACTTGGATTCTAACTGGGCAGGTTGTACAACTGACGTCAATAGCTTAATGGGAAGGAATAGTGAGTGGTACGGGCCAATCTTGTGCCTCCACGTGGTAGTATTATATAGGATTGGGGGCACATTTTGATTGGTTGAAGGTTTACCATATGGGAAAATCACTAAGTGACACGTGACACAATCCCATGGCACCACGTGGCACTCTGGGAGAGGCAAAAAGTTTGTTATGTAGACTAGTTGACCCTATTGGATTCAAACCCGTGACCTTCCGAATAAAACCCAACCACATTACCAACATACCATGTATATGTTTTTAATATATCTAATGGGTTTCATTTATTTAAGTCATAATGGTTTGAACAGTGCGGAAGGGGTGGAGCACTTGGCCCTAGCCCCCCATTTTGTCGATGACATGTGACCATACAACACAAAGAATAGGGCAGACTGGGTGGCACCTGGCCCACGTCATCCATCATTCCCATGATCATTATGTGACTAAAGGCTGAGACGAAGGGATTAGAGCGGTAGGGGCAGGCGGTTAGCCCAAGCCACTGGCCACATAGCTTTCCACATGACTCTAATTTGGCGCTTAAGGGGGTTATTGGCATAATTAAAGAGGTGACATTTTGTGCCTAATTCGATAGGTATCCTACCAACAGTAGGCAAACTTTTCGCTCAATGATTGGCAGAAAGGAAGAATACGTCAAACAGTTAGCCAATTTTGGTAATTTGCAGACCAGATAATAGGGAAATGGAAAAAGAGGCCTAACTGGGTCATCCTTCAACCGTTTTGAGCCCAACAATAGCCTATATAGGGGTTTTGGGGTCTTCCAAACACAATGGTTGCATCAGATTTCTGATTTGAGTAATGTATCTTGGAATTTTTTTAGAGAAAATCCCTTTAGTGTTGTAGATAGAGATTGTTTTGAGTTCATATCGAGACCTTGGTAAGCATGGAAAGAGTCTGTCTAGGGGTTTTGAAGCTTTCTAGATGTATCTACAACGAATGATACTTCAATAGAGCAATTGTTTTCAAACTTTTCTCAATGTGCTTATGGGAAATGGCCTTTTCAACACTTCATTGTGAATTAGTAGTATTTTTTATGCCTTTTGATATCAACTTGAGTATAATGACTTATTGTGAGAGTGTCATTTTATTTGACACCATCATTACTTGTTGTAGGGAGTCATATTTTTGAGTGAGAGTTCTTTGTAGGAGAAATAGTGCCACTCTAGAGTCAAATATTTGTTTTTTATTCATCTGTTGCTGAGATCAGTGAAGTGGCCTAGCCATTGGAGTAGGGCCCGGAGACGTAGCCCAGGAGGGGTGAACTCTATTATCAGTTGTTTTTTTGTTCTTTTCATGTTTATCATATTAATTAATTTGTTTGACTTTTAAGCTCATGTGAAAACTTAACCACTCATCCTTGAAGAAGTTGCAAACTAATTTTACATTTGAAGACCCAATTTTTTCAGACTTGCAAAGTGTCAGAGGACAATTGTTTTCTATTTTCAGATCATATCAACACTCCTTTGTGCTCCTCAACAACTAATATTGATCCTCCTACTAATGAATATTGTGGGCCCATGTAGCAAGGGTAATGATCCATGAGAAGAGTACACTGCAACTGTTGTTGCTCTCCTATAGATCCTGCCCAATTCTTTACAACTCTTGGGTTAAGGCTCAACATCGCCCCACCTCACTCTTGGAGGTATAGTTGCATGCATGGAAAAATATACCTCTAGATTGTAAATATTTTCACTTTAACTCAAATCTTCTTCACTTGTCTGGTAGCTATAGGTTTCATAAATGCTTTCCCCATAATAAAAGTAACATTATAGCCTCTATCCTCCAATATTGCTATAGAGATTAAGTTCTTCTTTAGCCTAGGTACAAACATAAAATATTTTAGGTGATGATGGGATCCAAACTCCCTCTTAAAGGTTATAGTACCAATTCCTATATCACTTGACCTCCCATCATCCCCAAGTTCTATATGCATATGGAGATCCTTCTCCTCCAGGGTACTGAAAAATTCCTCGTTTCCTATCATATGGTAAGAGGCCCCCGAATCTAGGTATCAATCACTCCCTCTTACTATAGTTTCCAAGCAAGAAAGGGGGATGAAATCTAAGTTGAATTGAGATTCCAAGGCATCTCCTCTTGCTCGCATTGCAGGCTCCTTGCTGCATTTCCTATATGGACACTTTGTATCATAATGCATGTATTCATGGCAGTGAAAGCCTTTTATATTTCTTAGGTCCTTCTTCTTGCCATTATTTTGGTTGGACACAACCTCACCTTGGGACTTCTTTCCCTTGGCCTTCATTTCCTTGCCAACTAGAGAAAATTCCTCTTCCTCTTCTTTGGATGTTACTCCATCTCTTGTATTTCTCCTGAATTCTTCTTGAACCAATAAAACCATAACCTTTCCCAATTTAGTAATTTTTCCCTTCCATTCACAGAGTCCTAGTAGTTGTTTAAGGGTTTTTGGAAGGCCTAGAAGAGCTAGGCTCACTAGGTCATGTTCTACAACATTCACCCCAACCCCTCCAAGATCATCCTGAACTTGTGTAAATTTGGTGATATACAATGGAATAGTATCATTCTTATGTGTCTTATTATTTCAAAGTTTGTCTTTGAGGGCTCGTTTTATATGGTCAGTGTTATTCTTGAATAACTCAGTCAGTGCCTTCAGTGGATCCTAGTTTTGGAATGTTTGTCTTGACATATTGCAGCAATCCAGTATCATCAAGAATTACCTCCATGTGATCCTTCCAAGAATTGAAATTCGAGTTTCCTTCCAAGGCATAATATAATCTCAGTTTGTTTAAGGTCATTCCCCCGAATCTGAAGAAATCCTTCTACACTGAAGCTACAAATTTGAACCTCCTGAGGAACAAATTCAAAATTCTTGTTCTAATACGAATCCTACTCTGATACCAAGTAGAAATATCATGATAGAATTACAATTGTTCAAGAAATTTAATCTAAATCAAGAGACACATTTCTACTATACTTCTTTGTGAAAAGTAATTCATAATTTAGAACAACATTCATAAACATGCAGTAAGAAAAACCAGAATATCAACAATGTTTTCTTGGGAAACTGTTGACGGTGCTAGACCCGCCAACATGTCAGGGGATCTCCCCAGTTAGAATTCCCAATTAGACCTTAGACCTTTTGGTGTAGGAGTCCTAGCAGTGGGTCGTATCGTATCGCCTTGATGGAAGTTGTGCACAGAGGCTAGTAAGATGTCCCTGTTGGTAGCAATGGTGTGACATATGCGGAAAGTCAAGGGAGGTGCATGAGTGGTTCTAACACACAGAGGATGAGGTGAGTGCGCCCCTTGGAAACCTGTGAAAGCATGGAGTTAAGAAGGGAAGTCACAGGCAAAGATGCATCACAACATGGAAGGCAAGTAAGCTAGTGATCCAAAGTGATGGTTAAACCAACAACACATTTCAATAGGATTCATACATACATATACAGAAAATAGCTACACATGCTTGCGTAAGCAAACAGATACATATATCATATAGAGTAAACAAGAGAGCTGAAATACAATATGACATATGCATGAAATGTGTTGTCTCTATTATATTAATAAGTGCAAGTTCCAGTCATAAAATACAACCATGACTAACCACTATGTTTGACAGCGGAATGTTATAGTCACTGTCGCCTGCTCCTCCAAAGAGATATACTGGCTCTGCACAGTGGAGAAGCCAAGGCTCATTACAATACTCTCCAAGCTTTCTCTAAGATACTCCTATTAGAAACTTTGCTAACCAAAAGCCTCTACAATGAGTTATGAGGGACTATATACAGCAAAGGGTGGGGTGGCCCTTGACATTCCCCTTTGTGACAGTTCATCTAACCTCATGACTCTTCATCTACTCTATGATTGTTACATCCAACTATCGACACTTCAACTTCCACTTGACAAGACATTACATACAATCTGCACATGTACCCATGTGAGACAAAATAGGCTTGAGCAAGTCATGTAAGACATCACTATGACTTGGACAACTGTAGGAAGACCAACTCTTCGACATCCTCATGGTGGTCAATAGTAGCGAACTGATGCCAAGCTCGGTAGTCCACAATGGTGTCTGTGTACTCTATGGTGACATCATTCTGGAACCAAACTCTTTCCTCTGTAGCATCTGGGTACAATGCTCTAGCTCCTTTGTCCAACTCAACTAATAGCATGTGCATCATTGTCTTGAGTGCGGCTCGACCAGTGACATACTAATGCATGGTGTTTGCACTGATCACCAAGTCTACATTGGTGGCTATGCACATCAACTCGACAAAGTACGAGTCAAGCTTTAGTCGGACTTGTGCCTTTGTCTTTGCCTTGGTGAGTGTCCCAATAGATGGGATCGCATGTGCACGCACAACAACATCCATACTCCTAAATACCTGTGCATGGGAAGCCTGCAGACTAGTGATGAGTTGTGGGAGATCTTCATAGTTCTGGATCTGACTCTGGATTCATGCCTTCAGCTCGACCGCTTTGGGCTTCATCATCTTGGGCAAGTGTAACGAGGCTCCTTGTATCTTGTTGTCCATATTTGCATGTATTCAACAGTAGCATGCACATTTGACAAGATACGTGCTCTCCTAACACATCGTTGCTGCCAACCATAGAGATGGAAAACTACCTTATGCACAGTGCCAAACTTGGAATACAACGCCCACATGACTGCCTTAAGGGACAATACTTCATCCAGTATTTCCTTCTTCAAATCTGCTAGGGTGTATGTTGTAACCAGTTCTCCTCCTTGCTTGGCCATTTGTAGCTCCTTAGCCATTCTCTCATTCTCAGCTATCAAGAAGTGCACACTCGAGCTCGTGGATTTGACGTATGCGCGTGGAGATGTGTTGTCATCTGGAGTAGAGACTTTGCGAGATTGCACAACTCTATGTTGTCAATCATCGAATGATATGTTGTGCATCTCTCCTGGATTGTCTCCAAGGATCTCAGTGTCTCCTTGGTCGCATGGGACTTGCTCCGCTTCCAGATTTTATGAAGCTGGTGGGTTGACCTCTTGGTGGTAAGGCATCAGGTCAATGTCCTGCTCTAACTCTTGTTGCTCCATATTTGTATGCATCTATTCAAGTGCTTGTTCTATCTCTTTAGTAAAGTCCTGCTCCTGTGACTACTCACCCTTTATGCTTGGTACCAGTTTTTCTGATGAGTCTACTACCTGTACAAGCGAAGTTTCATCTATCTGTACATGTTGCTCCCTCTACTGTACATGTTCTTGCTTCGCTTCCTTCTCATGTTTGTGCAACTATTGTTCCTTTCGGAGTTGTTCCTTCAAATCATGCAACTCATTCTCTGTTTCCTCCATTCTTTGTTTCTATCTCTGCCTTTGTGCATTCCTCTTGTGGCATTATTACCTCTTCCCCTCTATTTCCAAAGTTGCTTTCTGCACAAGTGGGTCTTTTCTAAACTTGCAGCGTTGTTATGCCTCTGCCTTGTCGACAATCTTCCTCTTTCCTTTGTCACGCGCCGATATGTTTACCTCTGTTGTTGGTGATCTCTTGGATGTTGCTTCATGCTACTTCGTTAACCATTCCACAGCAATGCCAACCAGTTCATTGGGCCTAGAGAAGATGTAACAATATCTCCATGTGTCTTCCTCCACCTAATGACATGCCCCATGGATCCACTAAAACTATACTCTCACGTAGTTATCTTTCAGTGTACAATGCAGGTCATATGGATTGAATCTTCGGACATCGAAAGGATATTTCTTGATATCCTCTATTTTGACATCTGCATGCTTAAGGTTTCCTATCTCGTACAACCTGATCCACAACGGAAGAGTGGGCCAAGGAGCCTTCTTCTTCTGGTGTAGCCTAGCTGGTAGTCCTGCCAAGATGTGATATGATACTTCCTGCATGACGACCTTGTCCATGGCAAACTTCGACAAAACATGTGGAGGCTTCTCCGTGTTGTACATCCGTATGAAGGTGTCAGACGATGAGGCATATCAATCCGCTATATCGATCAATGCATATATTATTTCCTTCGACATGCAAGGTGGATCTTGCTCAAATATCCTCTAGTACACTAAGGTGACAAAATGATCTAACAGTTGTGTGATAACTCCTCTGAAGCTGCATTCAAAAATAGTTTACAATAAGTGTTCAGAGAAGTCTCCACCGATGTCCATGCCCACTTCATGCCCAAGAATTGCTAACGAAAAAAGATTGCATCCAAGATGTAAGCAAACATGTATATTTCTTCTTGCTGACCTTTGGGCGACTATCGAGCTCTTGTTACATATTCCTTCAGCCTGTGAGCCAACATGTCGGACCAGTTGCATGCTTTTCCTTCACTGGTCATTTGCTCCAACGCAATCACCCAACTCTGGCCATGCACCTTGTCCATACAAGCAACATGCAAATATGACCAAGTATTGATACGCCTTCTGTAGTATCTTTGTCTTGTAAATTTGGTTAGGTTTCATCCTGAATTTTGTCGGCTCCTTTACCCAGTTCTTCAAGATATCCCTACAGTTGGCATTATTGTCGGGTAAGCTAAAAGGTGTCTCCATGGTGATCACTGGTTTCGACAAATGATACATTTGTTGATAATCATGTGCCCTCATAGTAGAAATCTTCGTCCCCCTGACATTGATCAATGTCATCGTCTCGGGATTAGTGTGGGAGATGATCCAATGTATCATTTCCATGCATGGGAAGGCGTGATACCTGCATGCAATCTAATACAAGCTAGACTTGTGAATATTCACATAGACTTGGTGGTCTTCGAGGTCTTCCTCAAATGTGCTTGCAAATGCATCATTTACCTCTTTCCATTTCAACTTGATGTCTTTTTCTACAATCAGCTTGGTGTCTTCATAGATCAACAAACTTGTAAACACTCGTTCAACGGTTGCTCCAGCTACACTTCCGTCGGTGTCCTTTGATCCTGCTCTCTTTGAGGCCATTGATCCTGAACTGCTGAGAGACAGAAAAACACCTGCAATATCTGGAGACATGGTGACATGCATGGCAAGAAATCTGTCAGCTAAAACCAAAGTAAACTTCAGGGATTACATGCTACATACCTGGGGATTGACTAGCAAGGATTATGTAATTTTCACTGGGAGGTTAGGAGACTAGCTGTCAGAACTATGCAAAACAGTATTCCAAACTTTCTAGAGGTTGGCTGGCTACTGGAATTGCACAATGCACAATCTAGATTGACCTGTTGGACGTTGGGATTGCGCAATGCACAATTCCAGCTTGTAAGTGATGCAGGCCCAGGGACTGCATTGTGTAATTTTCTGGGCAAGTAGTCGCTACCTCTCAGAATTATGGCAGGCAAGACTAGAGGACAGTCACTGACTAGAAATGCACATTTTATGGGAGGAAGGCAGAGCCTTCCCTCTCAAAATTGTGCAATGTTGCCTTGGTGAGGCAGAGTCCAGACCAAGGTTGCCCAAATCAGCCGACAGACAACTAAAAGCAAATGAAGATGTGAATGCATGGTGATATTGAGTGTAAGAAGAGGTGAAAGATCATGCATGGAAATAGTGAATGCAAGATTTAGAAAATGGAACAGCATGCATGTGTGTGGGACGAGTCACCGAATCAGCGACCATTCATGCAAAATAATGTCATGCATGTGACAGCAGTGAGATGCTAACGAAAACTAAAATAGTGCTAGTACAAGCTAATATTCATGTAAATGACAGCAAGAATTCACAAAAATCAAGTAGACAACACTCACACAAGCCAAACACAAAAGGCGACAGAAATACTACAAAAGACAAGTTAAGCGGACTTACCCATAAGTAGTTGAGCTAGATGTGTCAAATACTCCTGGATGTGTTGTGGGATATCAGAACTCAAATATCAATGTGAATAATAAGCTTTGAAGCATCGAATAAATAAGTTTGAGGCTCATGATGTGCATGCCACAAATCTAGGAAAAAGTGACACTTGGAGGGAAGTTTCTAAAAGGATCTTTGCATGTAACCTCCAACTACTAAAAATAGCTCCCTAAAATCTAGGGATGTTTTTTTCATGTTTCTTTTTTCTATTTTAGGAAAAAGTAATCCGTGCATGCAAGTCAAATTTTCTTGGTCCTAGGTGGAACTGTTTAACCTGAGGGCACATGCAACAGCCTGCTTGCCTGGGGGAGAAATTTGTGCAATTTCTAGGAGGAAGCTGGGCTAGCTGTCCAAAGGGATTGTGCAATTTCTAGGAGGAGCTGCTAACTGCTGTCCAAAATTGCACAATTTCTGGGCTGAGCATTCCTGTTGGGCCAAATTTCACAGTTTTCACTTGGAAGGTTAACTAACAGGATTGTGTAATTTCGTAGCCCAACAGGTTGCCAGTCAGATTTGCGTAATTTCTGGAGGGAAGGATGGTTCCCCTCCAGAATTGCGCAATTTCTTGAGGGATTTGGTCAACCAGCAGGTGGACCAAGTCCGGAGAAGCAGCCTGTGAGGGGGGATGAAACAAACTATCATGCACAGGGTGGAAATCTGCTAGAAAACCATTGAATCTCATGTACTTGACAGTGCAAGACATGTTGTTGAGGATGGTTGGTAGGGAGGCTCCAAAACGAAGCTAAGGAAAAATTTTGGAGGGTGGTTGTAGGCACTATAACACATGGCGACACACTGGTAGAACTACAGCTCTCTGAATGGACCTTGTTCATGAAAAGAAAGTCTAACACCTCTGGAAGTATTGTTCAGTTCTTTGTTCGTCTTGGTTTGCACACTTGCTTGATTGTAAGATGTAGCATCTGCCAAGCTCTTGGTCGATCAACACACATTCCATTCCAAGTCAACATAGTTGTTTGGATTGGGGATGAGGGGTATATTGGTGCACAAGTAGTATGGTCGTCAAAGTCTTAGTTTCATCTCTGGTGTTTCTCCACTACCAGCAGGCCTGGACAATACCCTGACGGAGTCACGCAGGAACACAAGCATCGCTCTGCTACCAGCGAGCTTGGTCAGCACCCCAACGGAGTTACTTGCATCACCTCTATACGCAGGAATCCTTTCTCTTCTTTTGCCTTATTTATTTTTCATTTTTGAAACTTTTCACTTTTCATTTTTTCATTTTCATTTTCATAATTGTGCATAGCACTTATTCATTTCAAAGGCGGAAGAGGAATCCCAAATTATTGGGAGAAAAAGAGGTTGTTCCTTTAAACAAGTATTTTATATATACCTCTAATGTGCTTGTTAAGTTTCTCCCCTTGCCTTACTCTACTTGACTGAGCTGCCAAGGGTTAACCCAAAAACAACCGACTAGAGTAGGTGACACTAGTTAGCACGCAAGCGTTTTGTTTTCACTAAGGTTCACTTCGAACAATACGTATTTTCCATTGGTGTATCATGGAATGAAGATAACAAGTTCTTCATACAAAGGGAGAATGACAGATAACCAAGTATTGATAACTGCACAAGTCCTCTTGTACTTTACCCAACCTGTTTCAAGAGTCACACATGGTTTCATGTGAAACTACCCTATGAGCGCAAAACAAGCAAACAAACACAAAATAAATCAAAATCAGAGGTAAATGCAAAAGCAAAGTGGAAAAGCAAACAAACAAACATGCGAGGTAAGTAAGCAAACACTACTCCTACTCCTAAGCTAACAGTGCATGGGCCTAATCACGTGAAGTGATACTTCCAATGTAACCACCAATGCATTGGCTAACCCATGTTGGTGAAGGCATGGTCCGCGAACTAGCAAATAAGAAATATATAACAATGAATACAAACACACTCCAAGTTTAAATTTTTCCACGGAACATACGTGAGTGCAAGTACATGACATACAATCCGTGGACTTATCACAGTGTTGTGCAACACTATGTGCAGCCGTGAACAGGGAAAATTTTAGGGGCTAATATTCGCAAGCGGGCTAATTTTCTATGCTTTTTCCAAAGAAAAATATTCGCCAATTTCAATTTTTTTCTAAAAATGATTTGCCTAAATTTTATGGTATAAAATTATTTTACCTTAAGAATCGCCAAAATTTTATATAAAGGCTATATAAAATTATTAGAAATTTTAATATTTTTAGAAAAATATTTCCAAACATTTTATAGATTTCATATTAAAGGCTAGTGAGATTGACCAAGGTTTCTAAACTTTAAGATAAATTTCCATCCTTAAAATTTTCCCTTGTCGTGAAGCATACGTATACTCTTGATTATGGCATGCAATCAAACGAAAGAAACAAAGACAACTAGCGGCGTGCATGTGTGCTTTCTGTGTAAGATTCCTCCAATGGATGAGCAATGGGATCGTGTATTTTGAGTGGAGGAAGCGTGATATGTGTGTGAGATTGATCTTCAATGCATACAGATGAGTGATGAGGAGCCTTAGGTGTTTGAACAATCTCCTGATCGGAAGTGAGACAAACCTCAGGACAGTGAGGGACTGACATAACCATCAGCTTGGGCTGAAGTGCCTCGACAGTCTAGGGGGTTTCGATTTCGTCGATAGATATATCATCATAAACAGGTGGCTTCGAAAAATCAACTGCGATAGAATCATCATCTGGCCCTCCTTCTAGTGCTATAAATGTTGACAGTGCTAGACCCGCCAACATGTCAAGGGATCCCCCCAGTAAGAAGTCCCAACTAGACCTCAAACCGTTTGGTGTAGGAGCCCCAGTAGTGGGTCGTACGGTATCGCCTTGACCATAGTTGCGCATAGAGGCAAGTAAGATGTCCTTATTAGTAGCAAGGGTGTGACATATGCGGCATGTCAAGGGAGGTGCATGAGCAGTTCTAACACATGGAGCGTGAGGTGAATGCGCCCCTTAGAAACCTATGAGAGCACAAAGTTAAGAAGGGAACGCACGAGCAAAGATGCATCACAATATGGAAGGCAAGTAAGCTAGTAATCGAAAGTGATGGTTAAACCAATAGCACATTTCAGTAAGATTCATACATACATATATAGAAAATAGCTACACATGCATGCATAATCAAACAGATACATATATCATTTAGAGTAAAAATGATAGCTGAAATACAATACAACATATTCATGAAACATGTTGGCTCTATTATATTAAGAAGTGAAATTTCCATTCATACAATATAACCATGAACAACCACTAGTTCTGATAGCAAAACATTACAGTCACTGTCACCTGCTCCTCCAAAGAGATATACTAGCTCTATACAGTGGAGAAGCCAAGGCTCGCTACAATACTCTCCAAGATTTCTCTATGATACTCCTATCGGAAGCTTGGCTGACCAAAATCCTCTACAATGAGTTATGAGGGACTATATATAGCAAAGGGTGGGGTGGCCCTTGACATTCCCCTTTGTGATAGTTCATCTACCCTCATGACTCTTCATCTACTCTATGACTATTACATCCAACTTTCGACACTTCAACTTCCACTTGACAAGATATTACATACAATCTGCACATGTACCCATGTGAGACAAAATAGGCTTGAGAAAGCCATGCAAGACATCACTATCACTCGGAAAATTGTGGGAAGACCATATCTTCAGCATCCTCATGGTGGTCGACAGTAGCGAACTGATGCCAATTTCGATAGTTCGCGATGGTGTCCGTGTACTCTATGGTGACATCTTTCCAGAACCGAACTCTTTCCTCTGTAGCATCTGGGTACACTGCTCTAGCTCCTATGTTCAACTCATCTGATATCATGCACATAATTGTCTTGAGTGCGGCCAAACCAGTGACGTATTGATTCATGGTGTCTGCACTGATCACCAAGTCTGCGCTGGTAGCTATGCGCATCAACTCGTCAAAGTACAAGTCAAGCTCCAGTCGGACTTGTGCCTTTGTCTTTGCCTTGGTGAGTGTCCCAATAGATGGGATCGCATGTTCGCGCACAACAACATCCATACTCCTGAATACCTATGCATGGGAAGCCTATAGACTAGTGATGAGTTGTAGGAGATCTTCATAGTTTCGAATCTGACTCCGGATGCGTGCCTTCAGCTTGACCGCTCTAGGCTTCATCATCTTGGGCAAGTGTAACGGGGATCCCTTATATCTTATTGTCCATGTTTTCAAGTATTCAACAACAACATGCAAATTTAACAAGATATGTGCTCTCCTAGCACATCACTGCTACCAATCGTTGAGATGGACAACTGCCTTATGCACGGTACCAAACTTGGAATACAACACCCGCATGACTGCCTCAAGGGACAATACTTCATCTAGTATTTCCTTCTTCAACTCTGCTCAAGCAAATGTTGTAACCAGTTCTCCTCCTTGCTTGGCCTTCTGTATCTCCTTAGCCATTCGCTTGTCCTCAGCTATCAAGAAGCGGACACTCAAGATCGTGGCTTCGACATATGCTCTAGTAGCATTGGCCAATGCTACTAGATGCTTGCGCATGTCAAACACGACCACTCATTCCTAGAACTACGTAGGATATGTGTTGACATCCGGAGTACAGACTCTGCGAGATTGCACAACTCTATTTTGTGACTCATCGAATGATATTTTGTGCATCTCTCCTTTTAGATTGTCTCCAAGGATCTCAGTGTCTCCTTGGTCACTTGGGACTTGCTCCGCTTCCAGATTTAGTGAAGTTAGTGGGTTGACCTCTTCGTGTTAAGGCATGAGGTCGATGTCCTGCCCTAAATCTTGCTACTCCATATCTGTATCCATTTGTTTAAGTGCTTCTTCTATCTCTTGAGTGAAGTCCTGCTCCTGCAAATTCTCACCCTATCTGCTTGGTGCCAGCTGTTCTAATGAGTCTACTACTTGTACGGGCGCAGTTTCATCTAGATGTACATGTTGCACCCCCTGTTGTACCTATTCTTTATGCGCTTCCTTATCATGTTTGCATAGCTCTTGTTCCTTCTGGAGTTGTTCCTTCAACTCATGCAACTCCTTCTCTATTTCCTCCATTCTCTATTTCTCTCTCTGCCTTTGGGCATACCTCTTGTCACGTTTTTTCCTCTTCACCTCTATTGCCAAAGTTACTTTCTACACAAGTGGGTCTGATTTATACTTGCAACTTTGTTCTGCCTCCGCACTGTGGGAAATCTTCCTCTTTCCTTTGTCGCGCGCCGGTATGTTTACCTTTGCTACTATTGGTGTTGCTGCTCTCATGGATGTTGCTTCATGCTTCTTTGTTAACCATTACACAGCAATGCCGACCAGTTCATTAGACCTGGAGAATCTATAACAATATCTCCATGGACCTTCCTCTTCCCAATGACATGCCCCGTGGATCCACTGAAACTATACTCTCACGCAGTGATCTTTCACAATACAATGTGGGTCATATGGATTGAAGCCTCAGATGTTGAAAGGATATTTCTTGATCTCCTTTGTTTCAACATCTGCATGCTTAAGGTTCTGTATCTCGTAAAACCTGGTCCTCAATGGAAGAGTGGGCCAAGGTGCCTTCTTCTTCCGGTGCAGCCTAGCTGACAGTCTTGTTGAGATGTTATATGATACTTCCTATATGATGAGCTTGTCCATGGAAAACTTTGGCAAAACATGCAGACGCTTCTCCATGTTGTACATCCGTATGAAGGTGTCGGACGGTGAGGCAAACCAATCCACTATATTGATCAGTGCATCCATTGGTGCCTTTGACATGCAAGGTGGATCCTGATCAAATATCATCTTGTACATCAGGGTGAAAAAATTATCTGACAGATGTGTGATAACTCCTCTGAAGTTGCATTCAAAAACAGTTTACAATAAGTGTTCACAGAGATCTTCGCCGATTTCCATGCCCACTTCATGCCCGGGAACTACTGGCGGGCAAAGATTGCATCCAAGATGTAAGCAGACATGTAGATTTCTGGTTACTGGCCTTTGGGCTGTTGTTGAGCTCCTATTACCTATTCCTTCAGCCTGTGAGCCAACATGTCAAACCAGTTGCATGCTTTGCCTTCATTGCCCAGTTGGTCCAACGCGATCACCCAACTCTACCGGGAGGTCTCTGTGCTCTCTTGGCCATACAAGCGACATGTAAAGATGACCAAGTATTGATACGCCTTCTGCAGTATATTCATCTTCTAAATCTTGTTGGGTGTCATCTTGAATTTGGCCAGCTCCTTTACCCTATTCTTCAAGATATCCCTGGAGTTGGCATTGCTACCAGGTAGGCTGAAAGATGTCACCATGGTGATCACTAGCTTCGACAAATGATACGTATACTTATAATCTTGTGCCCTGAAGGTAGAAATCTTTGTCCCACTAACATTGATCAATGTCATCGTCTCGGGATCAGTGTGTAAGATGATCCAATGTATCATTCTGTGCATGGGAACACGGGATATGTGCATGCAATCCAATACAATACGAACTTGTGAATGTTCACATAGACTTGGTAGTCTTCAAGATATTCCCTAAATGTCCTTGTGAATGCATCGTTGACATCTTGCCATTTCATCTTGATCTCTTTGTCTACAATAATCTTGGTGTCTTCATAGATCGACAAACTTGTAGACACTCACTCAACTGTTGCTCCAATTGCACTTCTGTCAGTGTCCTTTGATCCTGAACTGCTAAGAGAGGGAAAAAACACCTGCAATATCTAGAGACATGGTGACATGCATGGCAAGAAATATGTCAAATAAAACCAAAGAAAACTTCAGGGATGACAAGCTACATACATGGGGATTGACTGGCAAGGATTGCACAATTTTCAATGGAAGGCCAG
Organism: Pinus taeda; assembly: GCA_000404065.3. Classification (NCBI taxonomy): domain Eukaryota; kingdom Viridiplantae; phylum Streptophyta; class Pinopsida; order Pinales; family Pinaceae; genus Pinus; species Pinus taeda. Next base: position 21,292 of record APFE031266953.1, on the reverse strand, counting down.
GAGACTGGCTACCCGAACTGCACAAAAGGAAGTCTAGACTATTTTGAGGTTGGCTAGCTACCAGAATTGCGCAATCCAAACTGGCATGTTGGATGTTGGTATTGCACAATGTGCAATTCTAGCTGGCAAGTGACGCAAGCCCAGGGACTGCATTGTGCAATTTTTTGGGCCAGCAGTCACGGCCTCTCAGAATTGTACAAGGCAATACTGGAGGATAGTCATTAGCCAGAAATGTGCATTTACTGGGAGGAAGGTAGAGCCTTCCCTCTCAGAATTGCGCAATGATGTCTTGGTGAGGCAGAGTTCAGGCCAAGGTTGCCCAGACCTGCCGACGGGCAACTGAAAGCAAATGAAGATGTGAATGCATAGCGATATTGAGTGTAATCAGAGATGAAATATCATGCATGCAAATAGTGAATGCAAGATTTAGAAAACGAAACAACATGCATATGTGTGAGACGAGTCATCGAAGCGATGACTGTTTGTGCAAAACAGTGTCATGCATGCGACAGCAATAATGCTAAAGAAAACTGAAATGGTGCTAATAGAATATAATATGCATGTAAACAATAGAAAGCATTCACATAAATCAAGCAGACAACACTCACACAAGCCAAGACACAAAAAGCGACAAAATATCTGCAAAAGACAAGTTGAGTGGACTTCCCTGTAAATTATTGAGCTGGATGTGTCGAAGACCCCTGGATATGCTGTGGAATGTCATAGCTCCAAGATCAATGTGAAGAATGAGCTCTGAAGTGTCGAATAAATAATTTTTAGGCTCATGACACGCATGCCAAAAATCTAGGAAAAGGCAACACTTGGAGGAAAGTTTCTAAAACGATCTTTGCATGTAACCTCCAGATGCTAAAAATAGATCCCTAAAATCTAGGGATGCTTTTTGCATGTTGCTTTTTTCTGTTTCTAGGAGGAAATTGAGCTAGTTGTCCAAAGGGATTACATAATTTCTGGGAGGATCAGATGACTGCTGCCTAGAATTGCTAAATTTCTGAGCTGAGCAGTCCTGCTGGGCCAGAATGCACAGTTTTCAGTGCGAAGGTTCACTGACAGGATAGCGCAATTTCTGAGCCCAGCAGGCTGCCAGTCAGATTTGCGAATTTCTAGAGGGAAGGTTGGTTCCCCTCCAGAATTGTGCAATTTCTTGAGGGAGCTAGTTAGCCAGCAGCTGAACCAAGTCCAGAGAAGCAACCTGTGGGGGGGGATGAAACAAGCTATCATGCACAAGCTGGCAATCTACTAGAAAACTAGTGAAGCTCATGTACTTGACAGTGCAAGGCATGTTGCTAAGGATTGTTGGTAGGAAGGCTCCAAAACGAAGCTAAGGAAAAAATTTGGAGGGTGGTTGTAGTCTCTACAACAAAAACCCAACTGGGAAAACCCCTATCTAACTTTGAATTAATTATATGAGATTGAGAACCTATTACAATTGTTTTCTTCAAGTATGAAGCACACCTTGCACTTGCAAACTTGTTCTCATGGTTCTTGTCCTGCACTGGCCAACACTTAGCCAATTCTCAAACTCTGCAAGCTGCTATTTTCTTGCGCAAATCAAGAGGACTTGAGATTCTAATTAATAGGGAATTCCTTATTTCCTTGTACAATTCCAAAGGAATTACTTACCTAGTCAATTTCCAAACTCTATACACTCAACTAGTATATATTTAATAATTACAATGTGCCTTTAACCTCCACTATAGTCAGGCAATTCAAATTCCATGCATGCATAAGCTATATTTAGCTTATTGACTAGTTAACTAAGAGATCACTGAGTTAGCAATAGTTTTCCTACTCAATTGAGATTTAACTGACTCAACTGAAGACTTGAGCTCGATTAACTGACATCAACTATACATAACTGAATTAGATTGCTAAATCTTAGCAATCACTACATGCACAACTCTAGTTTTAGCCTCTAACTCAAATTTACTTAGTTACCTAAGTGACAAGGTCATGTCACTCAAGATAACTACAATTCATGTCATCTAATGATGTGGAAAATCAATTTAATCAATTTGACTAAGGCACACATCAAAATTGATCCTTTCTTGCTACAATTTCTAACTAGTCATTCAACTAAGTAATTTTGTTAAATATTTCTCAAACTCATTCTATAGTTGTATCCTTATTTTGTAATATCAATTATCGTTTGATTTTAAATTTATAAAGTTTATTATCACAGTATTACATTTGGAAATAATTTTGCAAATTTTCACTAGACATTTTGGAATTGTTTGTTCTTAGTTTGTAAATATATCTTTAAAATTCATTTATAGACATTGTATGAGAAGAGAGTGTAGAGATAGACTTGAGTAAGAGCTTTAAGGATGGGATTGTGCTAGAATACAAAGATAGTCTTTGGAATCATCCTTTAGATTATGAGATCTTGACATTTAGAACCAAGATGTTAAGCCTTCCAAAAAGCAGGCCATTTAATGGATGCTTGTCCAAAATGGGTATTGTAAATAGAGAAGAATTCAAACCACATATATTCTCCTCAGTTAAGGAAGTTATGTAATCCATAAAATATATTTGGAACATAAGGAAGAAGGGATAAAGGGATTTACATGAAACCACTTTTAATGGAAAGGATAAGGAACCCCAGTAAAAGAAACACCTAAGGAGCCTCCAGCACCAAAAAAATAGCAGATTAGGATGAATAAGAATAAGAAGATGCAATCTTGACTAAGATAATTGAAACATGACCTTTGAAATCCAATATCACATCATGGTTCCTCCAAGAGAAAGCAAATATGAAGAACCTTTCAAATTTCAAGGAGTAAGTAAATTTTGAGTCTCATTAAAGTTGTTTTTCAAGCTTGAAGGTCTATTTTTCCACGTTGAAAAGTTAAGTGACCTTAGAAAGCTCAATAAGTTATAGCCAAAAAATAGCTACGAAGAATCAATTAAGATAAGAGCAAGGATAACTTCTTGCTACTGAGCTTTTCAGCTACAAGTATAGTCGGGATCAACTTTTGTTGTCTGACAATTATTTTGAAGTCTCTTTTTCTCAATACAAAGATCAACCCTTGATATGGTTTGGGTCCTTTCAATTGTATATTGGAATTATCATTGCCCAATGGTATGAATGAAGTATTTTGTATTTTTTATTTTAATAGAAAACTAATTTTTCAAGTTACAAAATCACACCATTTGATATTCATGATAGTATGATATTCAAGAGCCATGAATAAAAAATAAATAAAACATGAGATTAAAAAAAGATACAAAATGTATTTTGAAAGCTACCTAATCTACAAAATTACAAAATAAATACTTCATCCAATTATAATGGTCTTGTTTGAGATTAAATACGTACAAGGATAAACAATTAAAAACAGAAAACTGCAACATAATCATTCAAGAAAATTTGACCCAAAATTTTCTAGATGAGGCATTTATGAGCCAATACCAAGATGGTTGCCCATTTCGAAATTCGAAAACAGAGTTCTACATTATTATTATTTCAAATAAGTAGTATGACCTCTACCTAAGCTCAGAATGGTGACTTTTAATGGAACTTTGACTACATAAATGCCTATACAATAGCAAATTGAAATACAAATCCCTGAAGTACAAGTTATGCTTCTAAGCTTTCCATCTACAATTTTAGTTGGGCTAAGCTTATGTTATCTAACAAGTATTTTGAAGTTTGTTTTTCTCATTACAAAGATTGACCCTTGATATGGGTTGGGTCTTTTCCATTGTATACTGGGATTATCACTACCTATAGGTATGTCTAAAGTATTTGGTAATTTTTTATTTTAATAGAAGACTATTTTTTCAAGTTACAAAACACACCTTTTGATATTCATGATAGTATGATATTCAAGAGACACTGTTACACAGTAATTTGTCACTGTCTCCCTGTCAATCTCCCTACTGTGTCATGAAATCAAATCAATCATGCTCATGCTCTCTGAATTGGCCAAAAAACCCTCTTTGCCAAAGTTTATTTGATCATCGCGACTGTTGTTGAAATAACCGCGCTGACTGGCGGATGATAGTGCAATTGGTGCGCTGCCAACGCGGAAGCACACGGGTTTCCCGCGCTGATCGAATTTCATAGCCAGCGCATCCTCTGTTTGTATTAAGTCGCGCTGACATAACCTCTTCTGTTATTGAGATGCGATGCTAGCGCGCCAGTCCAGTTATTCACCCGCGCTGATCCTGTTTGGGCGAATTTGTTCTAACAGCCAGCCTTCCAGATAACTCCAGACCTGGTTGTTGGCCTTGTGAATGTCGCCCTCCCTTCTATGGCATGTCTGTTCGTCATATGAGCCACCTTTCTTGGAGATAACCTTATCCTTGCACCATTCATGGAGACTCCTTCTCCTATATAAGCCTCCACCATTTCCATGAGCAGCTAGTTTTTGGAATATAGTTTTGACATAGAGGAATTCATAGTGCTTTAGTGTTGCTCTTAATAGGCAGTTGGTGTGTTAAGTGTGGATTGCTAGAGAGCTTAAGGAAGGTTGTGAAGTCTTGTTGCCTTGTGTGAGAGAGAGAGTTGTTTGTCTTGGGAGATCTACCTCCAAGGGTGAATTCTTATGAGACTTGCTGGCTGGACCCTCTTGAGAAGGACTCAGCGTCAGAACATTGGTTGTACCTTTCTCTGTTTTTGATTAATAAAAGATAGATGACTACTGTTATGGTTCCATTCTCATTTGTCTTATAAATGGTTAATGTGAATTACATCCTTTCTGACTGATGTATAGTTGCTTTTACTAGATTTCATGCTTGTGTTTGTTCTCTCTTTGCATGTGCAGGTGTCCATCCACAAGGATAGTGGAGGATCGTGACCGACCAGAGCAAAGGAGTGAGAGCGACATCTCTTCATCAAACAAATAGCGCTGGAATCCAAGTAGGTGTTCATTACCCACTTTGTAATTGCAATTAGGAACTTGCAGAGTAGCATTGATTGATTGTTGCTAGACCCATTCTGGGCTAGTAGGGATCGCCTCTATCC
>APFE031266953.1:0-12549 GCA_000404065.3 Pinus taeda | reverse complement strand
AACATTCGAAGAAGATAGAGTCATCTTTTCGTCCTTTTCTCGACTCTTGAAACATGAAAAGGTCAAGTTCAGTTCCTGTGTCTTAAAAATTTATTCGGCCACGATAACATTACCTGGTTAGATCTTGTGTGCGTTTAGTTTTGAGTAGGGCTTCTTATCGTTAGCTTGCTTAGGGTCTTTGTTTTGATCATCCTGGCGGATCCATCGACTCCGTCTCCTGTCCCAAGTGATCAAGGGTCTCCATCTTCTGTTGCCCCTGAAACGCCGGTTTGTGACGCTCTTCCCATTGTTCCGAGCATCCAACCGTTGAATTCTCGAGCTCCAGACGACGATTTCTACGAGTTTTCTTGGAACCCTGTTTGGGAGCCCTCTGAAGAGGATTTTCCTACCACTCTTGTCGGTGTCCCATCTCCGATGGCTTCTTCCGATATGGGCGACGCTTCTCCTATGTCGAGTGGCCCATCAGCCATGTCGAGTATTGATACTCCCATTTCGGCTACATCCCCAATCATCTCTACGCCCTACACCGTTACATCCTTGGGTATTACGGTGCCAACGCGCTACAGATCCTTGAGGGATGCTATGAACTCTGCAGCTTCCTCTTCCATGTGGGATCAAAACATCGTCCCTACCACAGGACCGTTTGTTTCCCAAGTCCACCATATTGTTGTTACAACAGTCCCATCCAACCCGACCGTTTGTGTTGCGGCATCAACTCCAGTTGTTAGTGCCGTCACAGCATCATCTGCGGTCACTTCTGCTGCGGGCCCGTCCCGAGACCCAGCGCAGGGTGATGAATCGACACATACTGCTAGAGTTGTGCACCCCGCAAGTGGTGCTCCTCCTGCTTCCGATTATATGACGGAAGAAGAGGCATATTTTTAGTACTTGTGTAATGTCCAGAACCCAGATGGCCAAGGCCCGTATTATGATCCTGAGAATCATTATTTGTTTACCTCCTTGCCTGAAGTGCCTTATGATGAGGTTTCCGTTTCGTTTAACGTGGCTTGGGGTACCACCGAGTATGGTGGTGGCCAATACCATCAGGGACAAGGACACCAAAGACCACCCTACGAGGGTCAACAACCCTACGTGCAGCCTAATCATGGGCAACAGTATGCTGGCCAAAATTACCCAGGTCAATAGGGAGGCCCACAAGGACAACCCAATCAGGGACAACCTTTGGCCTCTAGTGGTCCGGCTTTTACATATCTTGGGCAACCTTCTGGAAACCCGGGACAACCCAATGCCCAACAAGGACAACCCGGTACCCAGCAAGGCTACCCTTCGGGGCAACCTTATGGGAACCAGGGACAACCTTATGGACAACAAGGTCAACCCGAAAACCAGCAAGGCAACCCTTCTGGGCAAGGAGGCTAGCCTTACGTGCAGAAAGGCCGGCCTACCGCTCAACAACCATCTGGTCAACAAGGACAATCCTCAGTTGCGCAAGGGCAGCCCCTCACTAAGCAAGCTCGACCTTCTGGGCGAACAGGGCCATCTCAGATCCGACCAGGACAACCTTCTGGCCAGACGCATCCGTATTCAGGTGGGTATCAAGCCCAGCCTCCGTATTCAGGTGGGTACCAATCCCAACCTCCTGACTCGGGCGGGTATCAATCCCAACCTCCTTATTCGGGCGGGTATCAATCCCAGCCTCCTTATTCAGGTGGGTATCAGGCCCAGCCTCCTTATTCAGGTGGGTACCAATCCCAACCCCCGCATTCAGGTGGGTATTAATCCCAACCTGGTCATCAAATGCCGCCTGGTTCCCAGGCTCAGTATGGATACCAGCAACCCCAGGGGCAAAATCAGTATACCCCGTATCAAAATTACCAACAGCCGTAGGGTAATCCTCATCAAAATTATCAACAACCTGCTGGCCAGTATGGTAACCAATGGGGTGCTAGGGGGCAGAATCAGCAACCCGGTTCTGGAAACAACCCTTATAGACAAAATCCTTCTGGACAGGGCCCTTTTGGACTCAGCCCATCGGGACAAGGACAATGGGGGCAACCAGGAACTGGATGGAATTCTAGTTCTACCTCGTATCCGGCACAAATGTCTTTTAATCCGCAGCTACCATTTTTAGCGACGTTGGAACTACCCGATGTGTCAAAGTTAACGAATGATCCCATTCTGCACAATCCACAATGGCCACCAGTTCCAACTAAAATACCTAGTGACTATCCCAAATTTGACGGGAAGGCCGGGGAGGACCCTCAAGCTCATGTGATGACGTATCACTTATGGTGTTCATCTAATTCATGGCTCGATGATTCGATTCGGCTTCGCCTCTTTCAGAGGACCCTCACTTGTTCGGCAGCTAAATGGTATATTGAATTGACCCGTGCGTCATTTGAAGATTTCAATTCGTTGGCCATGGCATTTTTGAAACACTTTCAGTTACCCATTCGATACGAGACAGGGACTCACCTCCTCGCGTCTCTTAAGCAGGATACTGCTACACATATCTCCGATCATATTCATGAATGGAGAAGGCGTCGCAGGTTGATCAAGTTCTGGATTCCTGATTTTCTCCTCACCGACTGGTTCACGACTTCCTTTGTCCCCAAGATTGCACGGGACATTGCTATGGGAGCCTGTGTAACTGAAGAGCAAGCGATCGCGCGCGCTCAGTACCTATCAGTTTGGTACTTTGTATGACTACTTGCCGGACGCCCCTAGGCCCGGTACATCCAAGGCTCCGCCCAAGCCATCTGTTGATGGAGTCATTGGCTCTGTAAACCAGGCCTCTAAAAAATCATCGAACCCTGGGAAGCAAAAGTCAAATGCATCCAACAAAAACACTTCTCAGGGTGTTGTAAATTTTGGTAGCACTTCCGAGGTCAACGCCGTCCAGTCCACCACGGCGGACAAGACCTCGAAAGGAAAGAAAAAGGAAAAGGGGAAAGGGAAAAATAAATCCGAGCAACCCAAACAGGAATCCTCTAAACCTCCAGCCGAGGAAGGAGCCAAACGCAAACCTAAGTATCCTTACCTCATTTGTGAGGAGGATCACTACACTAAGGACTGCCCTAGGTGGTCCGAAGTTAGTCGGTTGTTAAAAGGTGCTCCTGGGGTCCCTGCGGTTCTGAAAGAACCCTTTCCCTCTCAGCAAACTCAGATGGTGGCTGACCCCTCTTCTTCTCCCTTCGGTTCCCAGGTCTTCATGGCTGGAACTATTCTTGTTCATATAACAACTCGAGCAAAGGAGTATCCGTCGTCCACCGGGAAGGAGCCAGAGGTACCCTCAAGTGCTCCTTCGTCCAGCTCTGGTCCTCTCCATATCGAGAGACCGAGTATTGAGATGACAATCCAACCCCCTCCCAAAGGGGTACTCAGAAGGTCTTCTTATAATTCGAATGCTCGTGCTGCTCAGCACTATAGCATCGTAGAGGACTTAGCCCAGGCTCCGTCGGCTATGTCCGCCTTAGAGGTCCTTCAGAGTTGCCCCCCCCAGAGGAAATCCCTACTATCGGCCATCGGTGGCATTGATCCCGCAGACTCAGATTTGATTACCTTCGACCTCGAGAGCCATGTTCCTCGACTACCTCATCAGATCGCTTTCCTCATTCAAGTCGTCATCAATTCCAAAACGATCCATCGTACAGTCATTGATGAGGGCGCATCAACCTGCATTATGTCTATTGCATGTTGGAAAGCCATCAGGTCTCCGATGCTGAGTCAGTTTCCAACGACCCTGGAAGCATTCGACGGGAGAGAATCTCGACCTTATGGTATTCTTCAACGACTACCAATTACCTTAGAAGGGAAGACTGTGGAAGTAGAAGTTGAGGTTGTGGACGCAAATCTCACATATAACTTCCTTCTGGGCCGGAGTTGGACGTACGCCATGCGTGCCGTGGCTTCATTCCTCTTCCGTGTCATTCGTTTCGCCCATCAGGGGAAAATTGTCACGGTCGACCAACTTTCTTTCTTCGCTTCCTCTTCTGAGGGAAACGTACCATTCATTGAACATACCTCCGTTCCGTTTGAGAGTGTGGGAGCCGGGCTCTTCAAAGAACCCGCCCTTATGGGTGTTTTCTCCCTCCCACCTCCCAACCTCGCCTCGATCTCCATGATCTCGGTTCGTTCTAATCCTTGGATCCTCCCTTCCATCAATCAGATAGAACCTTGGGGTGAAGAGATGCCGTTGAGTCCAGCCGAGCTCAACTACATCGAAATTGTTGCTGCATCGGCCTCTCATGATCAACCCACCGTCACGAGTGGGGCTCTTGGCTCAGATGATTTCCCCCCCTGGTTAGGAGAATACACCTCCTCGAATCCATTGAAGGAAATATTTCCTTCCGATGAGGCTATCATAGAGACTATGTCTCTGGACGAACGTCCGTGGTTTCCTCTTCACCATTGTTCCTCCTTTCTCCCTACCTTTCGGGAAACACTGCTTTGTCTCGAGCGGTTTGCTTCATGTCTCCCTTCTCAACCTCTTCAGACGCCCATTTAGATTTATCACACATCGTCCGAAGGGAATCTAGGGAATATCACGTAAACGCAACCTATCGACATCTCTGTTAAGCCAGGGATTGTCGAGAACATTTACATAGGAGTCACCTGCACTCCTAAGGAGATTCAGGTTTATATCGCACTTTTCCGTGAATTTCGCGATGTCTTTGCATGGTCCTACGAAGAAATGCCCGGTATTGATACATCCATGGTAGTGCACGAGATACCAACGTATCCCGGGGCCAAACCTGTTCGTCAGCGTTTGCGTCCCGTGCACCCCCGCAAGGCGGCAACTATCAAAGAAGAGGTTGAAAAGCTTCTTAAAGCTGGATTCATTTATCCCATCCCACTGACAGAATGGGTCTCAAATATTGTCCCTGTCGACAAAAAACAGGGCACCATTTGCGTCTGCATTGATTACCGCGACATTAATAGAGCTTGCCCAAAAGACAACTACCCCACACCATTCATTGATCAACTCATTGACGAGTGTGCGAGCAGCGAAATATATTCTTTCATGGACGGCTTCTCTGGTTACAACCAGATTAATATCGCTCTGGCTGATCAACACAAGACGGCCTTCATCTGTCCATGGGGCACTTTTGCTTATAAAAAGCTCCCCTTCGGCCTTAAAAATGCCGGCGCTACCTTTCAACGTGCGATGTCTTATGCTTTCCACAATATCAATTACATCATACAGCCTTACCTGGATGACCTTCCCGCTCATTCAGCTAAGCGCGTGGACCACCCATCGCATCTTCGTGAAATTTTTCTTCGTTGTCGACACTACAATATCCGATTAAATCCGCAAAAATGTGTCTTCTGCGTCGAATCTGGTCGACTTCTCAGGTTTATCGTCTCCCGAGAGGGCATCCGTTTGGATCCCCTTAAAGTCGAGGCAATTGTGAATCTTCCTTCCCCTGCTACTTTGCGACAAATGCAGAGCTTGCAGGGGAAAGCCAATTTTCTAAGACGGTTCATCCCAAACTATGCTGAAGTGGCAAAGGGTTTTACCCGGTTACTTAAGCGTGACACCCCATTCCGATGGGATGCCATAGCCGAGGAGTCTTTTGCTCATCTTAAAACTCTCCTAGTTTCCACCCCTTTGTTGCGGCCTCCAAATTATCATCGTGACTATACACTCTATTTGGCCGCTGCCGATACCACTATCGGCATGGTTTTGGTTCAGGACGACGATGATGGCATCGAACATGTCATTTATTATCTTAGTCGCAACTTACTAGATAGAGAGACTCGATATGCATATGTCGAGAAGTTGGCTCTCGCCGCGGTCTGCACCGTCCAACGCTTTCGTCAGTGGATTCTGTTGCGTACTACGATGGTGATTTTAGATTGTAACCCCATGACCTACATTCTTTCACGACAATTGCTGGGGGAAAATACTCAAAGTGGATCGTAATCCTCCAAGAGTTTGACTTGGAATTTACTGCGGCCAAGTCCAAGAAATCCCTCGTTTTTGCTGAACTTTTGTGCTCCTTGCCATCCGCCGCTACTTCCTCGCAGATAGAGGAGTCTATTCGAGATGAAACTCTTTTCCTTATCATCACCCTCGACCCGTGGTATGGGGACATAATTGTCTACTTGCAGACGTCCTCCTTCTGCCCCGAGACCTCGAAAGACGCTCGTCGACGGACTCGTCACCAAGCTCAACCATATCGTATAATTGGGGACGCCCTGTACCGCCTTGGTGTTGATTCAGTTCTTCGTCGATGCTTAACCTTCGAAGAAGCTGAAAGAGTTCTAAATGACTGCCACTCCGGTGCTTGTGGCGGTCACATGTCTGGATATGCTACCGCACAGAAGATCCTCCGTGCTGGCTACTTCTGGCCTTCCATTTTCAAGGACTGCATTCTTACCGTCTGTTCTTGTCACGAATGTCAGATTTACCAACGGAATATGCATGCGCCCGTTGCCCCGCTGCACCCCGTTGTGACCGTAGGCCCTTTTGCCAAATGGGGCATCGATTATGTGACATGTAACCCTCGCTCGACCGGGGGGCATGGTTACATCATCGTTGCTGTAGATTACTTTACAAAATGGGCCGAGGCGATGCCCACATTATCAGAAGACGGTCATACGGCGACGCAGTTTCTTTTCAACCATGTTATTTCTCGGTTTGGGGTTCCACAAGCCATTGTCACTGATCACGGAAAACATTTCCGTAATCATATGATGGCGCAGTTGACAAACCAACTAGGACTTAGGCATGATAGTTCCACTCCGTACTATCCTCAGGCGAACGGTCAGGTTGAAGCCGTGAACAAGGTCTTGGTCATGATGCTTCAGAGAATTGTTGGCATGCACAAGTCTAGTTGGCATTTGATGTTGTTCTCTGCTTTGTGGGCCTACCGGACCTCCGTGAAGGATGCCACCGGTTTCACCCCTTTTCAGCTAGTATATGGACTGGAGGCAACCCTTCCCATCGAGTGTGAGATTCCTTCACTCAAATTAGCCGTCGAGTTACTTCCCGAGACTACTCCCGTAGAAGAGCGGCTTCTTTACTTGGAACGACTGGACGAGACACGTTGTCTAGCCTCCCTAACTATCGAAGCTCAAAAGAAGCGAGTTAAAACTCACTTCGATAACTCTGTCAATCCCCGCTCTTTCGTCGAGGGAGATCTAGTACTGCTCTACGATCAAGCTAACAATAAGATGGGAGCAGGAAAACTCGAGCCAATGTGGCATGGGCCCTATATTGTGAAAAGAGTTTTACAAAAAGGTGCCTATGAGCTGATAGATTATGAAGGCAATCCCCTGGACAGGCCCCGCAATGGGCTGTATCTTAAGAAATATTACGCCTGAGTCCAGGCACTCTTTCATTTTTTTTTTACATGCATATGCTTTTTACAGTGTGTTGTGTGTGTGTGCGTGTTTATTTGATTTTTGTCTTAGTGTGTCAGCGCGATTGCCGCTTATTGTGTCTTTTGCTTCTTGAACAGATGTTTGGATCACCTTACGTTGGTTTCGCTGATGGTGCTTCCCACAATACTCGCAATCTGTCATCTGCGGCATGGGTGATCTACGATCCTCATGGTGAGTTAGTAGATATTCAAGGCGTGTGTCTGGGTTGTACAACAAACAATGTGGCTGAATATAGTGCTGTAATTGAATTATTAGCCGAGGCAATTAACCTCAGAATCCACTCATTGGTTGTAAACTTAGATTCGCAGCTTGTAGTCCACCAACTCAATAGACGATATTCCATCAGAGATCATCATATTTTAAGGTTGTATTTACGTGTTAATTTATTGGAAAGAGATTTTGATTACATTACTTATCATCACATTCCAAGAAGACTTAATGCAGTAACTGATGCATTGGCTAATTATGTATTGGACAGACATTTGCGTAATATGTAAATCAACAAAACATGAGAAGCATAAGATACAATAAAACACCATGTATATATATATATATATCGTGTGGCGCACTAAGGCGCTCAAAAAATAAGTGTACATGTCCAAAGTAAAGCCGACGTCCTTAGTACATTTGAGACGTATGTCTCTCAAAAACATCAGTGGAAAATGAACCCTAGGCGTCTACTACGGTAGGTTATACTCTCTGTAGCATGCCATTGCTCGTGCTACCCGCCTCAAAAGGCGGTGCATCCGGGGTTCCACCCCCACTGTATGAATCTAGGAAGCTATGGGGACCTCCTCGATCCCCTGGTAATCTGGCACTCCTGCCAGTAAGCCCTCAAGGTTGTGTACCACAGTCTCCGTCATGTCGCCTGCTGGAGGAGCTAGGGCCAGGACCGCAGTGCCCTGCCCCTCTCTTCGTGCCTCCGGGGCCAAGCCAAGGGGTCTCGTGGGTCCCACATCTGCATATCATAGCGTTTATCAGGACATGTACATGAAAAATTTAAAAACATTACAAAAGATAAAAAATCAAAAAGAGATCAAGTGTTTTACCTCCATCGTCCCACTGCTCTCCCGCAGGCAGTGGCATGTCGGGATCACCACGGAAATCGATACCGAAATATGGCCAGTCCTCGACAAAGATGACCTGGCGATCCAGCCACTCTCGAAAGAAAACATCCCATGACACTGAGCGGCCGCCACCTCCGCGCGGCATGACCCGGGCCCATCGAGTGGCCCTCGTCTCCCGTGGACTGTTGGGCGGATCCACCACCATAGTCTGCAGCTGTAGGGTTGGCACTCGCTCGAACATGAGCGGAAGCAAGAGTGATCCATATCCGAACTGATTCGACTCCCCACATCGACAGTTGCTCAACTGCCTCTTCATGCTAGTCGTCACCGCTGCTACCCAGTTGAAAACAGTGGGCTGTAGACACTCGAGAGCAAGTAATAGATGGGCCTTTGAGGCCTCATGATTGGCCAAGCTCCCTCCTGCCCGGGTCACCATGAAGAGTATGGTGCGAAGAACCATGTCACCATCACCCACTGATGGAATGCTTACCTTCCCACTCCGTGTTTTGTGCGCCTGTGGACACACTCGAGCCATGAGCTGGTCGAGCGTCTCACCGCTGGGCCGTTGCCCCTCCAGGATGGGCATCACACCCCGACGTGATAACCCAGTCAAAAAATAGATGTCCGTGGAATCGAACTCGATGTCACGGCCTCGGATCGTAAATTTTGCATCCACTGGATTCCAAGCTCTGATCAAGAGCTCTAGAAGGTCTGGCTGTGCCCTCAGGCGTGGAGTGAGGAATTTTTTTAGGAAAACCGCATGCCCACATTGCATTTCGGCATCCCGCATTGGCAAAAACGGCTATATCTTCGTTGTCATGGGCCCTCTCTTGCCACACAAATGCCATTGTGTCCTGCATGACCACCAAAAAACATTAGAATGCTAGCCATTGAAGTTTATCCATTCAAAAACTTAAAAAATTAAGCTTCGCGGCGCCAGCGCGACTGTTTTTAAAACAGTTGCGCTGATAATGGCGGCCCTTTGTTTTTTCCTTGGGTCAGCGCAGAAGCACACGGGTTTTCCGTGCTGACCCGGGAAGTGGTGTGTGTAAACTAAATCGATCAGTGCGGACCCAATGGGCGAATCCGCGCTGATCGAGAGCGCACCAACGCTCAAAAAATTTGGCCAAATGGCCAAATCCCACGGTAGAAATGCTTAAAAAAGGATTCAAAACAATGCGCAGGGCAAGAGGAACCTACCTGGAACAAGCTGCCAGCTGGATGGTGTCCGCACGGGGTGGAATTCGCTCCGTCAACTTCGCAGCTCCACAACGTTCTCCAAGGCTCAAAATGGTAAAATGGTAAAAAATGATTTTTACCCCCCTATTTATGGTAAAAATTCTTAATTGAATTTTTAAAAGTGGGTTTTTTGTCATGTTTATCATGGATTTAGTGCTAATGTCATTATGTTATGCCTTTATGCATGTTTTACTATGTTTTTTAACATGTCGAACGGATTTATGCGGGTGGTTTTCTTGTGTAGGTTCTCGGAACCGGCGGAGTCACAACGGTTCTATACACACTTGGTCCCAAAAAATGTCGTCTTTAAGCTCTTCTCCGACATAGAGCAAGAAAAGATAGCCGAGCCCCCTCTCAGCTCGTCAAAAGGAACGAGAGGCGGTCGCTTTTAAAGCTCTTTTTTCGACCGTTTAAATTAACAAAGATCGCCGAGTGTTTGTCATTTCGCACTCGTTATTGGCTCTAAAACGACGTGCTTCTGACCGCTTTTTTACTTTTTCAGGTCGAAGTCACTATTTACGAAAAGTACTCCTCGGTCGTAATGATCGGGCGGTTCTTTCGAGCATCGTTTTATACTTTTTCGGGCTTGAGAGACACAACTTTATGAAAAATGACCCCCCTGGAGTTTTATTTTCTGCTGTCTTTTCAGACTCTCTAAACAGGAAAAGACGCCGAGTTCTTCCTTTGTCAGACTCGTTAAAACTTAATGACATCGGATTCCATCGAAATGACACTCCTCAAGCATATCCTATCCATGTCAAGCTTGTCATCCAAAAATAACTGGGGTACTCGCCAGAAACGGTGGGGGAAATAAAGGAATCATAATCGTCGTCATCGGCAGTATGTCGCTCTTGAACATGGCACTGTTTGCGTACGTGTCTGGGTGGGGACATCTCATCTCGTTTCACATTTGCCTCCATGGGTTTGGGTTATCCTATTTGACTATTCATCTGCTGATCATCTTGTCATCACGACCCCTGATCATTTCACCTCAAATACTGCCGAATCCGTCGCTGTACCGCCAATATGTTCAAGAGAAGTTGGCCTCTGCAAGAATACTCAACCTCCGTCCGATATCTCACACAAAACATATTGTCTCTTTCCGTCTCGTGTTGATGATGTGGGAAACATCATGGCCCACCTTCGACGAAGATCACTTCCTTTTGACTTCAGCTCATTATCCAGGAAAGTGACTTAGAGACTCCCTTCAGGTACCTTGGAGCCTGCCTGCCTCAATGGCAGGTTCTTCATGTTCGACGTGAGGTTTTCATCATTGGCCTTCGATCGGATGACTATACGGGTGTTCGACACTGGCTCATTCATTTGCACGTCATGGATTGTACCTATAGTACCTTGACGACCCTCATCATTGTTGGTGGCACCTATCGCATCTATTAACAGCTTTCATCATTGGATGGTAATCAGACGATGTTCAACCATGTTCGACTTCGACTCCTGTATTCACATGCTTGGACTTGTACTTCGTTCGGGTTTGGATGGAGCACAATAACCTGGTTCTAGTCTGATGCGAACCAGGCTACGATTTTGTGGATTTTTATTACATGACTCATTCATGGATGGCTGCGCCCATACCTGAGTCTTTGAGGATGGCTGCGACCATACCTTTTTATCATCATGGTCTCTTCAGCTGGGTGGCTACGTCCATACCACATACCTTCATCATATGTCTTTTGGATGGCTGCGCCCATGCCTAGACTACATGTAATTGAGATATCAGTTGTACCTACATGCAGGTTCTTCCTGGCGGTGTTCCAGTTCAGTAGTTTTGTAAAGCATTTCACCCCTCCCACTCTCTCGGGCTTCATGCTTTAGGGGGCATCTATTACACAGTAATTTGTCATTATCTCCCTGTCAGTATCCCTACTATGTCATGAAATCAAATCCATCATGCTCATGCTTTCTGAATTGGCCAAATGACCCTCTTTGCCAAAGTTTATTTGATCATCGTGACTATTATTGAAATAACCGCGCTGACTGGCGGCTTCTAGTGCAACTGATGCGCTGCCAGCGCAGAAGCACACGGGTTTTCCGCGCTAGTCGAATTTCATAGCCAGCGCATCCTCAATTTGTCACACTGACATAGTCTCCTCTGTTATCAAGACGCGACGTCAGTGCTCCAATCCAGTTATGCACCCACGCTGATCCTGTTTGGGCGAATTTGTTCTAACAGCCAGCCTTCCAGATGACTCCAAACCTGGTTGTTGGCCTTGTGAATGTCGCCCTCCCTTCTATGGCATGTCTGTTCATCATATGAGCCACCTTTCTTGGAGATAAGCTTATCCTTCCACCATTCATGGAGGCTCCTTCTCCTATATAAGCCTCCACCATTGCCATGAGCAGCTAGTTTTTTGGATATAGTTTTTGACATAAGAGGAATTCATAGTGTTTTAGTGCTGCTCCTAATAGGCAGTTGGTGTGTCAAGTGTGGATTGCTAGAGAGCTTAAGGGAGGTTGTGAAGTCTTGTTTCCTTGTGTGAGAGAGAGAGTTGTTTGTCTTGGGAGATCTACCTTCAAGGGTGAATGCTTATGAGACTTGCTAGCTGGACCCTCTTGAGAAGGACTTAACGTCAGAACATTGGTTGTACCTTTCTCTATTTTTGATTAATAAAAGATAGATGACTACTGTTATGGTTCCATTCTCATTTGTCTCATAATGGTTAATGTGAATTGCATCCTTTCTGACTGATGTATAGTTGCTTTTACTAGATTTCACGCTTGTGTTTGTTCTCTCTTTGCATGTGCAGGTGTCCATCCACGAGGATAGTGGAGGATCGTGACCGACTAGAGCGAAGGAGTGAGAGCGGCATCTCTTCATCAAACAAATAGCGCTGGAATCCAAGTAGGTGTTCATTACCCACTTGTTAATTGCAAC
>APFE031266947.1:136739-155980 GCA_000404065.3 Pinus taeda | reverse complement strand
TTAGAACTTTTTCAACCACAACAACCTCTTTTATTTCTTCACCCAAATTTTTCATACAATTAACAATCTCATCTACACGAAGAAAATAGTTAGCCACACTTTCATCAATGTGCATTCTGAGATTTTCATACTGAATTCTGAGGGTTTGAAGTTTTGCTCGTTTTACCTGATCATCTCCTTCATAGCTCAGAACAATCTTGTCCCATATTTCCTTTGCGGACTTAAACTGCATAACCTTCACGAATTCTGATTGAGATAGACATCCTAGAAGAGTATTGACCGCCTTTGCATTTGTTTCATATTTCTTCTTCTCAGTTGGATCTGTAGGAGTTGATGATGGAAAAGCATACCCTGTGTCTATGATATCCTATACTTCTGTACCAAGAGATTGAAGATAGGCAGTAACTCTTACCTTCCAATATACGAAGTTTGTCCCATCAAAAATCGGTGGCCTTATTGATGCTTCCTTCTCGTAGTTGCTCATAATGATAGAACTTCCTTCAAGCGATCAAGCTTCTTCAGAAGGACCTGCTCTGATACCAATTGTTGGAAATAATACTGAGTGGGGGGTGAATCAGTATTATCAAATTCTTTTCAATATATCTTCCAGATTTATACTTTAATTTATTCTTTAGATATTGATCATTAGTTTGTATGTCAGTACCATATAATAATGAGCAAGAATAAGAAAAACAGATAATCACACCAAGGAACACCAGATATAAGGTGAAAACCCAATGTGGGTGAAAACCACCTGCTGCAATATGTCTCTATCTTCTTTCAATTAGAAACTTCTTTTACAATGATTTTGTACTGGTGCAGTCCTTTACCAATACGTAGGCTGCAACCTGCAGAGAGCTACAACCCTCTCTCGTTTTCCAGTCTATCCTTGAAGGAAGCTACAACCCCGTTAGCTCTTCTACTTCTTTAAGGACCACATTTCATGAATTTTTAGACTGGATCCATGAACATCAAATAATCAACAAGTACATATGAATCACCCAATCTCCTTTTATAATCAACCAAGGAATCAACCAATAACTTTTAAGAATGCAGTAATCAGAACAACAATACCAGTAATCTAAACCCAAAACTCTTTAGCAATAGATAAAAGGTAGCCAACAAATATTTCAAGAAAATTTCGCAATTTCACCAATAGAAACCTGCAAATATCCACAACCCTTCTGTGTCTAAGCTGCGCAAATCTGCAACTCATCCTTCTGCTGTTCTGCATACCTCCGCACCTACTCCTTCCGCTGTACTGCGTACCTCTGTGCAGATCCGCACCTGCACTGTCTGCCTGACAGCGTACCTCCACACCTGGTCCTTCTGTTCCTTTGTGTACCTCCGCACTGTGCCTTCTGCTGTGCTGTGTACCTCCGTACCCGCGCCTTCTGTTGCGCTGCATACCTCCGCACCTGTGCCTTCTGCTGCGCTGCGTACCTCCGCACCTGCACCTTCTGCTGCGCTGCGTACCTCCGCAGCTGCGCTGTGGATCGCCTGCGGACCTCCGAATAGAGCCAATTTGTCAGTCCTCCAATGTGCCACAGACTGTCAGATCCACAGATCTGATCATGCGCCAATGAGATCATGACTTATCAATAGATCCTCCTTACAGTTTACAGAATTCTCCTTGATTTAGATCTAGCATTATCAAACTAATCACCCAAAATTTCAGATCTTAAGATATTCAAAATTCAAAAAGGGTGTATAGCCAAATGATCTCCTTCCCTTTTTATAGGCAAGCCTTTACTCAAACCATGGTCCAAAACCATAGGTATTCAATACTAGGAACCCAATACCTTGGATCAATAATTTTAGATGCAAAACCACGGACCAAAACCATAGGATCAAACATGTCGGGCTAAATACCATGGACCATTCATAAAGATTCCCACGTGTGCGCGCTTCTCTGCATTGGAGTGAGTGAATTTTACGTCCGCACCTTTTAAACGGAGCACCTGCGGGTATGTCCGCACTTCTTGGTCGGGGTACCTGCGGGTCTGCACCTTTTCTTAGGCTCACTTGTGGGAATCTCATTTTCTATGATTTGGGAGCTTGAACAGAGATCTGCCACTTGAGTGAGTTGCCATCAAGTACAACACCTGTGCCATAGTGCCAAACCTGAATCATAATGCCAACATGGATTTCATCCCTTTAGGCATGTGACACACTGCATGCCTATATACCATATAGTTGTAGTCCTCACTATGATTATTCCTCTCCTCGCCATGCAGTCCACTAAGATGCAACTGTCTCCAACTACACTAACCAATGTGATTATACCCATAATCACCACATGATTTACCATGTTGTCGTAACCTATGTAGTCACGACCCTCACTACAGCTATGGATCTAGCCCACACACAATCCCCGTGGATCTTAGTGAGTCACCCATGAAATTGTCGACTGTCAAGGACAAAAAATATCCATTATCCCTACTTGCCATATGTTGATGGTGTTGGACCTACCAACATTCATGGGATCTCCTCGGTATGAAGTCCCAACTAGACCTCACACCATTTGGTGTAGAAGTCACATCCGATATGATGGATTGGTTTCCATTATCTTAAATGTTTTCCTTACCACTTGCCTGTCCGCACGAGAGAGTGGTTTCCTTTATCTTCGAGGTTTATATGCCTAGTGAATGATAGTGTTACTTGTGTCAAGGTTCTTTCACAGCAGAGAGAGGAGATGGAAGTGAGTCTCTAGTTGATGGGGAAAAAGTCCCAACTCTGTCAGAGACACACAACACAATAGGACATGCATAGCTTCTGAAGGAGTAGTCCACATGGATTGGCAGTCACAACACACATGGGAAGATAGCATGTGTTGGGCCACTAGTTTGTCATTATTATTATCACTCTTTAACGCCTTTTTCATCCATTTCTACCATTCTTTATCACGTCATTTATCATACTTTATCATATAATTCCATTTTATAATTATTTATGCTCTTATGGATAAATATTATTTCTTCTCCTTTATTTTTAATAAATTAACGATTATTATGCATGATTTTACCAATTATGGTTTAATGAATTTGTTGAAAGATCACTCACCATTTTAGCCTCCAAGATATTTTCTAGATTGCAAATTTGATCTCCAGCTCATTATTAAATATTCCAACTCATAAATTCGCTGGAATAAGAAGTGACAATTTTCCATTGAACGTTTCGCACAAATGAAGAAGAATCTGGAAGATCCGAAACATGGGTTTTGTCTAGAACGGACCGAGTTAGTTTTAAAATGAGAAATTTTCCCAAATTCAGTTTGTATTAAGAGAAACGGAAGGTTCTCCGAAGATGATTTTCTCAGATTTGTTGTTGCAGTCGTTTTCCAAATTATTTCAGTTGCAATACCAAATTCAACCTGTTCCTGTTGAATGTTGATGGAGAAATATTTCAAATATGATCGTGTTGATCAATTCTTTTGGAACAATCCAATTTTGTAGTGGGAATCATTTTGTAATCATCTCTATTGTAACTTATCTTTTCTCTCTATGTATTTAAATGAAAACAGAGATCAAAGAGAGAGGGGGGATAAGGATGATAATGGGGGATAATGGGATAGGATAGGAGGAGGAGATATAATGGAGAGATTTAAATTTTATCTTGGAACCTCAATTGTAATTTCAATATATAGAATGTTATTCTGAAGGACACATCGTGCTGTAAATAACATTTGGATTTGATGAATAATATATAACTTGCATTGTTGTTCATTCAGATATTCTGACGTAGCTAAGAAGTATCCGTTGGTGGCTAGGGTCCGGTCTCTGGAAGATCTTACTATTGTTCCCTATTTTATACTTTTCCATTTCCTATGAGTTTATTCTATTTTATACTTTTCCATTTCCTGTGAGTTTATTCTGTTTTATACTTTTCCGTTTCCTACAAATTTATTCTGCTTTACAGTTTTAGAGTTGATTTATTTTCGTTAATTCAGATTTCTGATATTCATTTCATTAATGTGCAATCCTAGTTGGTTTATTTAATTCATATGGATTGAATTAGTTATTAGTTAAAGGATCATTTATGGTTAGTTAAAGAATAGAGCGTGATTGATTAAATGCTTTCCTTTTATACAGTAGTTTAAGCCCAGTTGAAAGAGCTCAGTTAATGCTACAGTTCTCTCGGTTGATTGTCATTTAATTTGGTTTATTAAGATTGGATTACAGTTTTGTTTGAGATTGAGTCATGATGTTTAGATGAATTATTTCCTTTAAAATTACAAGCTTGAGATTTATGATTGCATTCGTTTACTCTTGTATTGAATTTAATAACTCATTTTAAAGCATTACTCTCTGGATTTATAACTTGCACATATTATGTACACTATTGGAATAAAAAGACTTACCCAGGTTGATAATTAATGTGTGGAAATTAAGAATTTTAAAAGACACCTTTTAGCACCCGACATCATGTACAACACCCATCGGAGCAGCCCGGGCGAGTGCGACAATCGTTATAACAAATTTATGTGAAATTTTCTATCTGATGTCCGGTGATGCTACCCACACATATAGGATAGTGTTAACAACTTATACAACACATTTTCATAAATATATGTATTAGAATAGATGAATGAGTTCAATTGTTTAACATAGGTTAAAGAAACATGTATTGCAAATGTTCTAGATTAATGTTAAAAATAGTTAAAACACATGTGTGAAAACGTGATGGTCTATTATCAGGCTTCTAAATTAAGCAAAAACTTCCAAGACACATCGGTACACCATAAATTAGAAACCCCATTAAAGGGGCATTGGAGCCATTGTTCGCTCCTCAAAGAAAATACTACAGACTCTCAAGGCTATGTGGGAGGAGCCAAGGTGAAAAGTCCTTTGCATGTATAAATGAGGGGTATTTATAGCCAAGGGAAAAAATGACCCTTGTGAATGTTTGACTTCCCTCATGATTGTTTGACTTTCATGACTTATCAAATCTACATGAATCTTCAGATTACAAGTGGGTCTCTTGGACTTCCATATTACATTACATTGATTTACAATAGTATGGCCCACAGAAGTGATGTGGCTGACATGACCCAAGACACGACTCGACACGACAATGCTGGTATGCTCATGTTGTTGGTGGTGTGCATGTTGAGCTGAAGTGCTGCTAGGTGATGGATTTCTTCTTGGTGTATCACAACTTCACCGATACATGGAAAGGTGTTTGGATTCTTCGATGTTCATTGGTGTTCACTAGAAGTTTCATGTGCGCATTTATCCTTTTCTTGTACTTTGTCATTATTGACATGTTCATCCTTTCGCGAATTATTCTCCTCACATGCATCATTCATTTGTCCTTTTGCGAACACATCTCCTTGCATTTACTCTCCTTGTTCATCCCATATTTCGTCACGCCATGTCTTATCCATGTACCTATATCTACAGTCACTCATGATGAGACGACATCAAATCCATAAATCTCCTAATCTACCATGATGCATGGTTGTTCGCTT
Organism: Pinus taeda; assembly: GCA_000404065.3. NCBI lineage: Eukaryota > Viridiplantae > Streptophyta > Pinopsida > Pinales > Pinaceae > Pinus > Pinus taeda. The sequence goes on along the minus strand of APFE031266947.1, from coordinate 150,510 downwards.
TCGGATGAAGGTCACCAACAAAGAGGACAAGGCTATGAAACTAAGCAATGCAAGTTTCAAGATTGGATGCGGGCTCCGGGCACTGCTAGTGAAAATTGCGCAGAGGTCACTAGGAGACTAAGATAGACAATCCAAATCAGCAGTGACTATCTGTGGGATCTGGCTGAGATGGATGGAAGATCTGCACAATTTCTGGAGGGAAGTAGTGCGGGTAGCTGAGGGGCTTGGCAGCAAAAACTGCACAATTACTGGAGGGAGTTGGTGTTGGGCTTCAAGAGGCTTGGTAGCAAAAAATGTGCAATTCTTGGAGGGAGCTAGCAGCGGGATGGCTTGGCAGCAAAAACTGCATAATTCCTGGAGGGAGTTGGCAGTGGGCTACGGGATTGCTAGAGACAAAAACTGCGCAATTACTGGGAGGCTGACCTATTGAACACCTCCATGCATTTTTTGAGTTAAGAAGGATGTTGGGTAGCTCAGGGGATTGATATTGAAACATTTGTAGTTTTCTAGGTGAGCAATTGGCCTACTGATTGGGTAGATGGCTAGAAAAACTGCACAAAATTTTTAAGCAGACAAGGATGGGCACTTGGAGTCTATTCGGCCTGTCTATGCAGTTTCTTCAGTCAGCGGAGTGGGAAAGGTCTGCAGCTTCTACGTAATTTTTGATGGGAGTGAGTCCCAGGGTCACTGCCTGGTCAAACTCTTTGGTTGACCAGTAGGAGGATTGGTTGATCAGCTTGTGGGTAATGCAGATTCAAATGGTTTGTTGGACACTTCTATGTTGTTCTGGGTGACAGTCGGTTGAGTCGATTGTAAAGTGGAGGTCCAGCTATTAGAGGGTGATTTGGTTGTCAGAACTTTGGAAAAATGACTAAGTGTGTGAGTGAGTGAATTTATGCATACGCAACCTTGCAAAAACACAGTCACCATAACTTGACGACAAGATGCCTCAAATCATCAAGACAACATATGCTCAACATGACTGACCAACGGTCCGAACGACAAGCACTAGGCTTGTGATAGATTGTTGAATGACCGCGATGATGCTTGCATGACAGTGCATACAACTTTGTTTGTGAGTGCGATGGATGTTCGCATAGCGAATACAACATGTACACATGAAGCGAGGACCTTGTGCATGACCAGAACATGGCTGCAAGCATGGCATTGAGACCAACATGAAAAAAATTGTCTATTGAATGGTCAAGAAAGGGGGGGTTCAAAGAGTCACATGAGCCCACGGGGTGAGATCGAGTGTTTGCAAACATTAAGTAAAAATCCAAGGGAGGCTCTGAAATTGGATGTAGGCCAAAATTTTGGTACAATTCTAGCTTCTTTGTTTTTGGTTCAGCACAGGGCCTTAGTCTTTTAGGGAGTATTGAATCCCGGTGTAGGTTACTTCAGATTTCCCACTTACCCAATGGACAGAAATGGTTCACCTTTTTTCAACTTAGTAAAACACAACAAAAATTTCAGCTTGATCACAGTGTTTTGAAATGGGGAAGGGTAGTTTGGCTCACGAGTTCAAAAAATTCAAAGTATAATTTTTTATCTCTGGTGTTGCCCTACTGCTAGTAGGCTTCGACAGTACCCCGATGGAGTCACGCAGGAACACATGCATTTCTCCACTGCTAGCAAGCCTGGTGAGTACCCCGGTGGAGTTGCATGCTTCACCTCTCCACCTAGGAAGCCTTTCTGTTCTTTCACCTTTTTAATTTTTAAAAAGGAATATGCGTAGGCACTTATTTATTTTTGGGGCAGAAGATGGATCCCTACTTACTGAGAGCAGAAGAGGTTGTTCCTTCAAAGAAGCATGTAGGACCTTTGACATAGGTTTGCTCATTTAGATTTTCTTCTCCTCTGTTCCTACTATTTGGATGAGCTTGATCACATAGATCAGAAGACTGAGTAAAGGAATGGGGTTTCCCAGCACGAACACAGGTTCGTGGTTTGACCCATGATTCCCTTGCAGATGACTCATATTTTCTATCAAGACTTCGTTGGCCGAAGGTTATAACCAAGCATAGAGAAAACAAACACAGGACTGGCCAAGTGTTGTAGTGTCACAAGAATCTTTTGATCTCAGCCACATACTCATTCAAAAGCCATAACTATGTAAAGGGAAACATTTATTTACAAAAACAAAAATAGAAGAATACTAAGAAATACAAACAAATGAAACAAAAATAGTAAGAAAAGAAAACGAAGCAAAAACAACAAGCAGTAAGTAGACTATGTACATGGTGCGAGGCGTGGCCGACCTACTGAAAATATTTCTTGAGATCTTGGTCGTTGATAGGAAGGTTGTCAATCCTCCCGTCAAGTGATTGTAGACGGTATGTGTGTTGGCCAAGCTTCTCATGGACTGTGTACAGACCAATCCACAGGGATTGGAACTTTCTATGCTTTCCTTTATCTTGATGGGGTTTATCAGATTTCAAGACTAAGTCACCAACATCGAAGTTAGCTTTCCCTGTAAACTTCTCATCGAACCATCTCTTGATACGGTTCTGGTGGAGTGTAAATTTTTCTTTTTCTTTCATCCTCTCTTCCTGCATTTTGTGAAGTGTATCCATCCTATGTTGAACTAGCATGCAAGGCTTGCCTTGGGATTCTTGAGACAACTAAAGCGTAGATAAGTAGATGTTGGGAAGTAGGATGGTTGCTTTACCATAGACCAGGAAGTATGGTGAGGTATTAAGAGAGGTTTTGGGTGTTACACAGCCAACCCATAAAGCATTGTTCATGGAAGAGTGCCCGTTACACTGCTAAGAGTAAACGATCCTTTTGATTATACAGATAAGGTTTTTGTTCATGGATTCTACAAGACTGTTTCCTTGCAGGTAGTAATTACATGAGTGTTTCAACGCAATACCATTTTGTAATACAAAATCATAAAGCTTTAAAGATGAAAAGTATGTTACATTATCAAACACAAGTGATATCGAAATGCCAAAGCGCGAGATGATTTTTTGTTGGAGGAAGCTAATGACCTCCTGGTTGTTCACTTGCTTGAGTGGAACTTCTTTTGTTCACCATGTGAAGTAATCAGTTGTTGTTAGAATGTATTGGTGTTGTTTCGACAAATGTGGGAAAATTTCCCAATCATGTCCAGGCCCCATTGTTGGAATAGTTCGGCCATTGCAACAGGGTGCAGTGGAGTTGCTGACCTTCATGTTATGCCAGCGCATCGCTGACAGATTGGGAACTTGCGGCCGTAAGCATGTGCATCCTTGAATAATGTGGGCCAGTAGAAATCGGCTTGCATAACTTTATGCATAGTGGTATTTCCCGCGAAGTGACCCCCGGCTAGTCCATCATTCAGATCTTGGAAAACCTTCTTTGATTCATGTGCCTCCAGGCAGTCGAGAAATATTTTGTTACTCTACTTTCTATAGAGCATTATGTTCATCAACTGATAGGCTAAAGATTTAAGGCACAATGCCATCTTCTCTCTAATGGAGAAGTGAGAAGATATGGTTCTGTGATGAAGGTACTGGCACACATCTTCATACCAAGAGTTTCCGTTTGCAGTGGTTGGTGCTCACACTACATCATACATTTCAATTTCCTTCTCCCAACCGATGAGCTCTGCTTCTTCCTCCTGTGCATGTACTTCCTCACCTAAGTGTCTACAGAAACCGACCCTTGACAATGTGAACTGGATTGATGTCAATATCATACTCTTCCAAGCTTGTCATCCAGTTCGCACGTTGTTCACCCAACTCTTACTATACGAGCAGTGAGAGGAATACTAGGTGAGGCACATAGACTATGCAATGGTTCTTCAACAAGTGTGGTCTGAATTTTTTCACCTCCTTGTATACTACATATAATTCTTTTTCAATGGTGGGGTAGTTGATTTTGGGTCCCTGCATGCTTGTGCTCATGAACGAGATGGGACGTTTGTTGTTTAGCTCATCCTTCTAAGTGAGTATTGCAACAAGTGAGTTATTGGAGGTGAAGGTGTATAGTAGGAAGTCTTTGTTGAAGTCTTGGTTATAGAGTGCAAGTCGTTCTTCAATAGCATGCTTGATATGAGTGAATGCATACTTTTCTTTCTTTACCCAGCTATAGATTGCATCCTTCTTAATCATGTCTTGAATTGGTTTTACTATCTGTGCATAATCTAAGATGAACTTCTGGAGGAAGTTTATCTTTCCCAAGAAAGACTGCATCGCTTTCTTATTGGTTGGGTGAGGTATCTATGTGATATTTCAGACTTGGTCTGGATAAACCTTGATCCCGCTCTTGGAAACAATGTGTCCAAGGAGGTTCCCCTCAGACACTGCAAATATGCTCTTTTTGGGATTCAATGAAATCCCGTATTTCTGGCACCGCTCAAAAATTTTCTTTAGATGGTGTATGTGGTCTTCCCATTTTCTTTAAAACACAATCACATCATTGAGGTACACCACTATGCTTTTTCCGATGAGTCCTTATAAGGCAATGTCCATGGCGTGCTGAAAAATTGCACCTACATTCACAAGCCCAAATGATATTCGTCTGTATGCGAACGTACCCCACTTGGTACGGAAGGTAGTTTTGAGTCTATCAAGTTTAGATACCAAAACCTAAATATATCCTGAAAACTCGTCAAGTAGAGAAAACATCTATGCCCTAGATACTGTTTGCAAAATGTGCTCCATAGACAGCACAGGGTAGTTGTCTTTGTCTGAGGTGTGGTTCAAGTTACGGAAATCAACACACAAGTGGATTTCCCCGAACTTATTTCATATAGGAATGACGTTTGAAACCCAAGTAGAATGATGAACTCTATATATGATCTATGCATCCAACAACTTGGTGAGCTTTTTTTGTATGAGGGGTTCAAGTGACGGATGTAATTTCCTTAGATTCTACTGATATGGCTTGACCCCTTCTTTGATCAGAATGATGTGTTGGATTATTCGCACCATAAGTTTTTAAATCATTGTACGTCCATGCTAACACATCCTGGTACTATTTCAACAAGTAGACAAAGGCTTGCCACTCTTGCTACATGCAACATATACCGAGATTGATGAACTTCGGATCTTGTTCTGTTCCTAGGTTAATCAGTTCGTGCATCATGGTAGAGCTGTGGGTTTTTTTGTTCCTTTGAACTTGAAAGCGTTCTTGCAAGAAATAGAGTTTTTCCAATGATACCACACCCTTGGGGATGAGGTGGCCTTTCCAAATATCTGCCCCAGCTTGCAAAGATTACTTGTGCTCATCTTTGTCAATCACTACATCCTTGAAGATATTAGTGTTGGCCATGAAACACAGTATCTGTTGATCATAATCAAACTCGTGTAAACTAGTTATGTTATCCGTGATAGAATGTCTTTACAAAATTTCAACAGTAAATCTATCCCTAAGTTGTGACATTCTAGAAGTTGTGTGATCTAAAAATCACTGGTGAGTGATCTCAATCAATTAATTAATGAATGAAGGTATTACAGACTCATGTGCTGGTGTGTTTCTATGTTATATTAGGCAACGGATCGATAATATTACAAAATAGATAGACACTAGAAAATAGTAAGAGAAACACAGTAAGTAAATACAAGAACACAACAAATTAATAAGGAGTTCACCCAATCCTCTTGGCAGGGAAAATTTTAAGAACCCCCCTTAAATTTATATGTATAATAAATGGGCGAATCTCCATGGTATATAGGAAAAATGGAAGGTCATTTTATCAATAATATAATATGTATATATAATTTTTTGGCTAATCTCTCACCAGGCATGGTGAATATTTTACTCAATTATAAAATCTTGTAAGATCTTGGTATTACCATGGGTCAATACAATGGGTTATCATAAACCTGGAGCTTAAAAATTACTATTAGTAAGCTATAAAAATTAATAAAATTAATAGTTGATTTTTATTTTATTTTTTATTTTAACCAAGCTAAAATGTTTAACATACATTAAATTACAACATCCATTTTTACTCTTGATGAGGGATCAAATATTTTTTCACTCTATGGTAGTTTGCATATCACGATATTTGATACCTCTCGGGGGTTAGTAGATCCAGAGTAAAGATGGATCTATGCTGGTTTAATTCCCCCATTTAAATAGGCTACATTCCAGGTGAATACCATGGGTCAATACCATGTGCCATTCTTATTTTTATTAATACTAATATTAGGGTTAATAATGTTTTTTTGCATGGTATTAATAACAATCTAGTCCATGGTATTTGTCCATAGTATTTTGCCCATAGGTTTCACCTAAATATAACGCATTTTTTGAGTGTTCATAAATATAAGGTGACTTGTGGAGTAAATATAAAAAAATGTTTTATTTGTTTACCATACCTCTCGCTTATTTATATTTTTATTAATTTACCATACCTCTTTTACAAATATGGTATTTGGCCATAGGATTCACTTAAATAAAACCTCTTTCTTGAGCCTTCATAAATAGAACGAGGGTTATGGACTAAATATAAAAAGAGGTTTTATTTATTTACCATGCGTCTAGTTTATTTACATTTTTATTTATTTACCATACCCTTTGAGTAAGTATAAAAAGACGTTTTATTTATTTACCATACATCCACTTTACTTATATTTTTATTTGTTTACACCCTTGCATGTATATAAGGTGACTTATGGAGTAAATATAAAAAATGTTTATTTATTTACCATACTTCTCATTTATTTATATTTTTATTAATTTACCATACCTCTTTTATAAATATGGTATTTGGCCCATACGATTCACTTAAAATAAAACCTATTCTTGAAAATGGGCGAATGGATTCACTTAAATAAAACCTATTCTTGAAAATGGGCGAATGGAAGGTTGTAACTCCTAATTTCAAGGGCTAAATTTACCTTTTTTACCCTCTCCCTTAAAATAAGGTGGGCTATTTGAGGTGATTTGTAAAAATGTACTATGATACAAAATATTCGCCCACTAAAAATTTAAAACCCCTTAATTTCGCCAAAGGGCGAACATTCGCCCCTAAAATCACCCCTATTGAGAAGATTTGTTTCCCTCCTCATCACTAGTGTCCACAAGGAGAAACTCCTTTTCAATGTCATGTTCTTCATGTTGTTGTTTGACCTCTGCTTCCTCTACCATTTTCTCTTTTCCTTTAACCCATAATGTTGATGATGAAGGCAAGGCCCCTCCCACTTCCCATGGGGTAAACACCTACCTCTTTCCCCTTTGATAAGTGAAAGCAAATGGCTACAAACTGTTCCTCTTTGGTATACTACTCTAACCATGCTCAGTGTGTACATCATGTCCCTCATTTTCATCATGCTCATCATGTTCCTCATCACTGTCATCATCTCTATTGGGTGAATGAATGGCTACATGAAATGGTGATGTAGATGGTGTGCAGGTGTCTGGTGAAGAATGATTTGTTGAGGATGAGTGATAAGTAGGTTGTGGTGGATGAGAAGAAGTAGATGAATGAGTGGAGGATGATGGAGGAATGCAAGGAGCTGGTTGTGTTGGTAGTTCATTGAATATTTCATTAGCTACGAAGGTCTCCCAAGCAATGCCTAGTTGATCTAAATGATGGAAGACTATCATTTTGATAAGAGAATGATGGAAAATACTATGCATCTGATGAGCTGGATCCCTTTTCTGAGCAGTATATGTCATCTTGTCAATACTTCTGAAAGGTTAATATGGAAAAATGAGCATTCTTACCCTGGTAAAGTGCATTAGAAGCCTAATATGATATGAGTATAGTCTGGAAAAACTGCTTTCCCATGTGAAATATCTCATGATGATCTTCATTAATGGCACATTCTTGTCTAAGAGATAAGAAAAAGGGAAAATTCTTTTCTTATCATTTTTAAACCTTGTTTTAAGATATGGATCATAAAAAATGTGAGGTACATCTCTCTGCTTGAACCATTTATCTCCTACATTTGGAATTCCAGTGGCCTGTGATAGGATGGTAGAAGAGGTGAATGTGACCCCAGCTAAAGGGACCTGGTTGTTTTGCAAATTGAGGATGAACTGCTTGGTTAACTGCTGATGAAAATCCACCCTTTCAACCCTTTGGAAAAACTCAAAAAAACCCATGTACCTGAAACATGATACTACAAGTGGTGATGCCATAAGTTCTGTTGTATCAGTGGGTTCAAATCTGATACTTCTCCCTCCTTTTTTGGTTGGCCTCCTTGGTTGTCTTTCCCCTTCTTTTGAACTATTGTTTTATGCCATGCTTTTTAGGTGAAAACTTGAGGGACTAATATATATGTCAAGGTGAGTGAAACAGTGGTGGAGTGAAATATAGTCAGGATGATTGGAAGGTGACAAAATCTATGAAGTGTTGTAACTTTAATTCAAATAGGTGATTTTGTAAACATACAAGAGAACTTTGCTAGGGTTTCAAAATTTAGGGTGCCAATTTGCTTAATTGGTGGAGGAAAAGAGATATTAGGCCACTTACTTGTTATATGTAGGTAATTGCGGCTTTTATGGCCTGAGAAAATGAAGGAAAGTGATGTTTTGGCACTCCTAGGATTTTCCAGGCTCCTCTAACCGAACGCGTAGCACCAAGTGCTAGTGCACAGCGTCCTCAGCAATCATGCCCTTCTCTGCACAAGTGCGCAGCGCCGTTGAAATCCACACTGAATGTTTTGGGCAAACGCGCCCTTCTTTGCACAGCCATGCAGTGCCACACCCAGACGTGTAGTGACACACCCAGGTGCACAACGACTAACTGAAACGTGCAACACCTCTGAAATTTTCAAATTCTAACTCAATTTCCTCTTTGGCAAGGAGAGCTTCGGGTGCAAAAGAGCTAATGAAGTTTGAAAGATGCTTTGAAGATCTTATATAGACGATGAGTTTGATTTTTCTATAGAAAAACCCACTTTATAATGTTTGTTTGGAACTTTTTACTTTGTCTTCAAATTTCTGTCTGGTGCTTCTTTTTCTTTATCTCTTTTCAGGTGGATGATGCTTTGATTGCGCTGATTTCTTCAATGGCTCATTTCTTGCAACAAGGAGAAATTCTTGGGCAAATTATGGGAACAATTATTACATATAATGACTTGAATTACATTAAAAATATGAACAAACTAAAATACTCTGTTTTCATCTCAAAAACATGTTTTTTTGAGATGAAAATTACATTAGTGAAATAAGAACTTTGTAAAATAACCATGACTTGCTACCCATCACTCTTTGTTTATTGGTCTTCCTCATACCTTTGTTGTCTTTTATTTATACTGAAACTATGCTTTTGATCTTGGAAATGAACCCTAAGACCTAATGGAAACATGACTCCCTTGACTCTAAAAATAATATAACTTAAACCATAACTGAATGCAACATGGGGATGGGTTAGCAAATGTACCTCATGAGGGAAAATTTGATTTTCTGAGAAGAAGACAACCATCAGTGGACCATTTTTGCATGACCTAGTGGAATAATAAAAAATTCAGTATGAGACACCTAAAATGAAAATGCAAAGAGCGAATTTGATCCCTCATGGAAGTATGCATATACTGGCACTAACACTTTCAAAGACAAACTAAGTTACAGCAATTTTCACCTTACAGTTCGATGGGGTTATGGCAGCAAGTTCACTTAGTAATCAGGAAACGGGAAAGTATGTCAAGTCAAGTAGCTGGTTTGATGTGAAAAACATCTTTGATTGTTTCTGTTATTCCACAAAATAGATTGTTAATACATGTCAATGGTATTGAACAATATCCTATAGAGACTATTTTCAAAGATGATTATGAATCACTAACTCATGGTTCTTCATGGAAAGAAATCAATTGCCATGTTCATAACCAGTTGTTTGACCATCGTCGCAAGTTGTTCATATTGCATATGGATGGAATAGGTCATCGACTCAAAAAGTACCATGGTCAGCATCATCAAGGTCATCACTTGCAAGTGATTGATTGAATGTATTGGTTCATCATCAGGACAAGGTGGAAAGTGAGGGAGCTCTACCCTCACCGAATATTTGTTTAGTCAAACTTTTCTGGTGCAAAAGCTTTCAAGTGGAGAGGATTGATCCAAGAGGATCTCATTAGATCAGTTGCATGGGTTCATCTTTAGTGTACAATGTCATCGTCAACAATTCAGTCCAGTGTCGTTCAGTTTCAATAGTATTGTTATGGTTTAGGTTGTTCAAGTGATGACTATGGTTTTTCAGGGTGTTCAGTTGATATTGTTTTCGACTTGGGTTTGTCATCCATTTTGCAAGGATTGGTCATCGACATGTGTTGTCGTCCACTCACAGGTTTTGGTGTCGACGAGTTCGTCGTCATGTGACAAATGTTTCTAATGTCGCTTTGTGACATTAGGTGGTAAATGGGTTATTTTTAAAAAGAAAAACCTAAATATACCTAGGCTTCAAAACCCTAAAACTACATCTAACCCTAACCTAATCCTAAGTTTACACCATAACCTAAGTCTACATCTAAAACATAACCTTAATACACCATACATAAGTTATAGACCTATCCAAAAATTACAATGCAAACATATGTGTTAAACCCTAAAGTCTAATCCTTGTATTAAACTTTTGGGCTATGAAATACATTGTATTACATTGCAAATAACATATATCAGTCCCTAACTGCCATCTCTAGACTGCGGCAGGACCGTTGTAATGTGAACAATAGTTGAACAGTGAGGTTACAAATGGCAGAGTCCTCCTAACCATAACCGTGTCAGAGCCGCAGTCAACATTACCATATGAATGAGTTTTGATAAACCATCGGAGGTGGCATTGACCATTCTGGAGTTAACCGTCGACTTAGAGATAACCGCAATGAATCCGTTATTGATGTGAGCAGGTGTAACCACAACGGATTGACCATCAGAACCGTGAGGATAAACCATGCAGATGGCCACCAAGGGTTAGACAGCTTGCTCACATGCTAGTGGTCCACCCAATTCGCGTTGACGGTAACTGTTAATGGTTCAGAGCTAACCCAAAGTTATTTATGGGTTTTGTAATTTAAGTTTGTGCTATTTTAATAGAAATACCTTGTAACCAACACCTAAGGTGTCCAACCATGACAAGACCAAACCAATTCAAACCCAGATTGCAGCATGCTCATCCCAAATTCAGCTTGAGGAGGTTTGAATGTACCTGCAGGCCTATAACAGGCAGTTTTTGTTCATTGAAGACATCATAGTGATTTTGGTTTTTGTATGCAGATTCTGGAGGTTATAGGTAGTTTTGTTTTTAAGTGTAACAGGAGCATCCAGAGTCGGAATCGGGAACCGTGACAGGCGTTGGAAAGCTAGTTCAGAGAGCTATCCTTTGACAGTGACCAAAAGTTCCTATGTGCACATTCAGTTTTGTCAAATATCTGTGTAATTCTTTTGTTTCAATCCTAATAAAGTGGTTGCCCATCTTGAAAGTGAACCTGGAGACGTAGTCCATCAAGGACGAACTCCGTAATCAACTTTGTTGTCTAGTATCACTGTGTTTTTACTATTTTCACTTCTGTTATGCATCTTTCGTATGTTTAATCAGTTGTCATAAAGTCTTTCTTCTCAAACAATTCTCTCGGTTTCTACACTTTCAGCTAACATTCAATTCATTAATGGCTAATCAATTCTACATCAATTTTAACATATGATCATTTCAGGTGATGGGAATCATATAAAAAGAGTTGAGTCACCATGACACTCCAGTTGAGAAAAGAGAGTGACACCAAATCTATTACATGAGATAAAAAACTGCATTCACGAATGGAGAAGATGAACAAAAATTGAAAGAGGATATCACCTCGCAAGAGAAATGAGTCAATCTGCCTTATGTGCCTTCAGATAGGATAAAAAAACAACATTAGATTCCCCTTCCCCTTATTGGAATTGAATTGACTGCAAGTGAGTCATTTAAATTGACAATTACCATAACCACTACTCCATATTGAACTACCACTTATGAAAATCATATGCAAAGGCTAAGGGAAAGAGTGTTCAATTTGTTGTTGGAGATATAAAAGGGTGGCAAAAAACTCATCTTGAATTTTTTTTTTTCTTTTTTGCTTCTTTCCCAATGTCTTATATTCTCTCGCCCTACTCCTACCTGGGGATATCTCACTACATATTGAATTTCTCCATTCTTTGCTTGGAGCTCGGTGAGTGATAGAAAATATAACAATGCAAACTCTTCTTCATGACCACCCACCTCACATTCTTTGTTATATCAATCTCACCACCACGTTATCCCCTCATTTTCCCACTTGATGGTGGTTTTATTGTCCTTCAATTCAACTGTCGCACTTTTCTATGCAATGCCACAACCCCCAACTTATTAGTAGTAACACCATTAATAATAGTAACTATGTTACATTAACAGTAACATTAAGAGGATGGAGGCATCGAAGATGCAAACAGATGTTGTACAGATGGAAACACCCATGGAAAGGCACTCAATATGTTGAAAATTAAGAAGTACGCAGGAGAACAGTTCAGAAGATGCGTACTCGCAGGTACACCGTGAAGGGACCGCGGCCAGGCACGCAGGACAGTCGTTCATGATGGCTATATGTTACAGATGTTGTACTTGATGGCAACACCCATGGAAAGGCACTCAATATGTTGAAAATTAAGAAGTACGCAGGAGAACAGTTCAGAAGATGCATACCCGCAGGTACACCGTGAAGGGACCGCGGCCAGGCACGCAAGACAGCCGTTTAGGAGGTGCGTACCCCCAGTGCACTCACTTCAAGGCAGAGAAAAGCACACGAGGGGTTTCTTATGTTTAATCCTTGGTATTTAGCCGACGGTATTTGTGTTATTATGGTTTTGGCTCGTGGTATTGATCCATGATTTTAGGAGGAGCTTGCCTATATAAAGCAAAGGAGATCCCTTGGCTAAGTATCTTTTGAAAATTGAATATCTTAAGATCTGAAATATTGGGTTAGTGTTTCAAAAGCTTGATCTATATGAAAGTGTAAGTGGAAAGCGAATCTGTGAAGGGTGATCTCTCGAGTGCATAATCAGATCTGGGCATCCGACTAACTGTAGCACACTGGTGATCTGCAAATTCAGCCCTAATCAGAAGTACGCATGTGCTTAACGGTGCCTCTGCGTGGGTACGTAGAGCAGAAACAGGCGAACTGCGTGGGTACGCAGAGCAGAAGAAGGGTGTCTGCATGGGTATGTAGAGCAGAAGAAGAAGGGCTGCGTGGGTACGCAGCACAGCAGTGGTTCAGGTGCGTACGCACAGTAAGAGTACGCGGCGTGATAGTCTTCCTGGGTGCGTGACTACAGTGGCAGTACGCGGCGCGATAGTGTATCTGGGTGCGTAATGTACGCAGTGTGGTAGAAGAAGCAGTGTGTGGGCACGCGGCACAGCAGAAGGAACTCTGCGGGTATACGCAGGGAAGCAGAAGGTGAAGTGCGTAGTGACGCAGGCTAGAGAAAAGAAAATTGCGTATCTGTCTCATGACTTTCTGTTGACTGAATTTTTCTGTTCATAAGGTGTTCTGGGTTTAGTTCTGTTTTGTTGATCTGGTTACTGCAGTTGACTGGGTGATTTACTTGTACTTGATGATCTCTTGATGTATATGGATCCAGTTTGAAAATTTATGAAAAGTGTCCTTGAAAAGAAGTAGGGGGTTGTAGCTCCCTTCCAGGAGAGACTGGAAAACGAGAGAGAGTTGTAGCTCTCTGCAGGTTGCAGCCTGCGTACTGGTAAAGGACTGCACCAGTACAAGACCATTGTAAAAAGGAGTTTCTAATTTGAAAGAAGATAGAGACATATTGCAGCAGGTGGTTTTCACCCACATTGGGTTTCCACCTTATATCTGGTGTTCTTTGA